>JAPDDN010000570.1:0-102760 GCA_027422405.1 Ptychobarbus kaznakovi
TACAAAATACAGCAACATGAAAAAATATGTTAATGTAAATCATATAATAATAATAATCTGTGAATCTTTTTTTTAGGTTACATTTTTGTACTTACATAAGACCAAGCCGAGGATCAATACTAAGGTCCTAGTGCAAAATAAAATCGCCATTTCTAAGAGTTCAAACACCTCTTCAAAGACACTCAGAGACACTCTCCCCTTCAGCTTTGCATTAATGCCCTTTCTTACCAGGAAGTTGCATTTTAAACTATGACACATGGTACGTGTCATGTCCCCAAATAGGTGATGAGATAGTTCTCTCATTTTTGCTAGGGTTCATTACACCCATAACAAGAGCAGCACATCCAGAAGATACACATTTCAAACTAAAATCACCTCCACTTGAATGTGTGAACATTTCAAGACAAATGTCATCAGAGACACAAACATCAATGTCATTGATCAAAGTATCACCAAAGCATCAACTTCCTGAACATCATCTTGAAATATATGCATTTGATAGGGCAGTGGTTCTCAATTCCAGTTCTCGTATTCCAGCACTCTGCATATTTTGAAAGTCTCTCTTATTTAACACACCTGATTCAAATAACCAGCTTGTTAAAAGCTCCATGCATGAACTGTGTTCTGATTCGGGTTCTGATAGAACACTTTGGCCTACAAGAGGAACTTTTGCCTATATGGCTTTAACAAAAACACCAGCCAAAACAGCTAGACTAATTTCAACATTAAATTGTTAAAGACAAGTAAAGAGTCCATTATAAAATAGGAAAAAAACAAATCAATTAGCAATAGTGTAAATAAATACAACTGAACCAATTTCAGGTATGCCTAAGAAATTGAAATAAAACTTTGAAAACATGCAGGTTTCCTTTAATATTTAAAATATGAATTAATCTTTATTAAAGTTACGAAAGATATTCAGTCAACATCAGTGAAAGATTGTTCTTTGATTAACATAATGATAGACATGACATGTTTATTGGGCTGCTCTTTAACAGCGAATGCACACGGATTTAAAAATACTCTAATGCGTTTTCTAAGACAAAAAAACCCGTCTTTTTGCAAGGATATACTGACGTATTTTTGTGTAGTGTGAAGTATGACATACCTCTATAAATATATACAATTGAAATAATTGTCTCGGACACTTTAATGCCCGTTGAATGGAACCACCGTATTTTTCCCGTAAGAGCAGTTGCAGCCATTTGTAAATGGAATGTGTCTGGCTTCCGGTGTCATTGGCTTCCAGCTATTTTTAGCTCTACAAAATAGTGTTTTGCAGCTTGATTTTGCAAATTGGTGTGTCTTACCATTTTATTTTAATGCCTAATCATAATCATGATGACACTGGTTTGTAGTGCAAAGAGTTTTACCGTTTACTGCCCTTTGTTGGTCTTTTCATTATTTCCCAACAGCGGCTAATGAACCGGAAGTTTCCCACGTTCACAGAAAACAATATGTGACCCTGGACCACAAAACCAGTCTTAAGTGTCAATTTTTCGAAATTGCGATTTATGCATCATCTGAAATATGAATAAATAAGCTTTCCATTGATGTATGGTTTGTTATGATGGGACAATATTTGTCCGAGATACAACTATTTGAAATCTGGAATCTGAGGGTGCAAAAAAATCTAAATATTGAGAAAATCGCCTTTAAAATCATCCAAATGAAGTTCTTAGCAATGCATATTACTAATCAAAAATAATGTTTTTATATATTTATATATATTATATATTTATATTTTATATATCTTCACAGAACATGATCTTTACTTAATATCCTAATTATTTTTTGCATAAAATAAAAATGATAATTTTGACTCATACAGTGCATTTTTGGCTATTGCTACAAATATACCCGTGACTTACGACTGGTTTTGTAGTCCAGGGTCACATATAGGATACAGGCAGGGGCGATTCTAGGGTGAGTGGATATCCGGGGCTAAGCCCAAAGATCCAAGATCTGCTATTACTTCTTATCGATGGTTGGCCAGTTTACATGTCAGTCAGAAGTACGAGCTTCAGTGGCGGTTCCTGACGGGAGTAAACTGCGGTTCGTGATTTTAATGCGCATGAAAACTCAGTGATGATGATGCGTAAAGGCAGGTAATAAAAACATTCGGGCTTTTCTGAAAACATTCGGGGCTTCAGCCCCCTTAGCCCACCCCTAGCGCCGCCCCTGGATACAGGGATATGCTCCCTTTGAACAGGAATCAGGGTGGATTATTCTGTGAAGTTCGCTTTGCAGTGCACTTATGGTCGAGTTGAGCAAACGTCTAAAGTGATAAGACACACAAATTATGCAGAGCGGAGAGTCATGAGGACTGGAAATAAGAACCACTGTGATAGGGGGTTACTCCAATTGGTGCTTCATTTTTTTATATAAACATGCCTCATACAAACAAAACTGTTTGAAAATCATTGTGATATTGATGTTTCATCCTCAATATACATAAATAGCTTAATGTTGTTGTCAATCTCAAACATTTTCTTCTCTTACACAGCTTACAAAACTTGTTTGATTCTCGTCTATTTCTCACTTTCCAAGCCCTCTGCATGCAGACAGTACAGCAAGATACCACTTAATTGCGGGTTCTCTCTCTCTCTCTCTCTCTCTCTCTCTCACTCTTCTCTCTCTCTCTCTCTCTCTCTCTCTCTCTCTCTCTCTCTCTCTCTCTCTCTCCTCTCTCTCTCTCTCTCTCTCTCTCTCTCTCTCTCTCTCTCTCTTCTCTCTCTCCTCTCTCTCTCTCTCTCTCTCTCTCTCTCTATCTCTCTTCTCTCTCTCTCTCTCTCTCTCTCTCTCTCTCTCTCTCATTTCTTTTTATTTTTTATTTCTTGGTTAAACCTAATTGTTACAAGATAAATCAGGTAGGAATAACTCTGTAAGGTAACGATTGCAGGTCACAACTTTTTACAGTGGCACCAAAAGTA
This sequence comes from Ptychobarbus kaznakovi, assembly GCA_027422405.1. Taxonomy (NCBI): domain Eukaryota; kingdom Metazoa; phylum Chordata; class Actinopteri; order Cypriniformes; family Cyprinidae; genus Ptychobarbus; species Ptychobarbus kaznakovi. The sequence goes on from JAPDDN010000570.1 coordinate 2,934, forward strand.
AATGCATTTATAAATTACACTTTTCTTTACTTCTCTTTAGCACTTATTTTTTGTCTGTCACATTTAATATTCAAAGATGCATGCCGATTAAAAAAGTCTACTTCCTGCCAAAACCTGTGGCAGTGAAACCAACTATAAGTGTGAATGTTCACAGGCTTAATATATCTGCTTTGATGAGGTTTAGGTTTTTAAATGGTTTTATACCATTATATTTGCTTTTAAAAACTAAAACACACATTACAACTGGCCAAATTTAAGAAAATGCATTCTATGTATATGTAGGAAAATCAGATGCAAAGACCAGGAGACTTTGGTGTCTTTCGAAGGATTCTTTATTGAGAATGAACTGTATGGTGCTGCAGTCATCACGGTCATTCAGTGGGCAGTCCGTATCTATATTGGTATCCATATTATTCATGCAGTCCGTATCCATACTCCCAAATGTGAGCTCAAAGAAGATAAGCTAAATAAGCTAAAGACTTATGATCATAATGCGCAGAATGCCTAGACTCTATAGAATCCTATATCTCCGAATGTTTTAAGCAGCGCCTGGTCAAGAGAGACATGTAAACATTCACACAAATTTAACTTAGGAAGATTTGGTTGGATTCAAGTTCTGGCATAACTTCACAACTTGAAACTATTTTGAATCTAATCAGTAAATTGATACCATCACATACACCTTTAATGGTGAATACAATATAGTTCACCTTAGTTTTTCATGTCATGTCAGGATGTAGGATCAACAGATTGTTCAATTTGTGGTCGCACAAAAGTATAAAACAAGGTATAAAACCTAAATAGACATGGTACCTACAACAAATAGTAGGTAGTAGGTACAGAAATGGGCTGTCTCAAAGGGTGATCAACCACTTCCGGAAGTCAGTTCTCTCTCTCGAAAGCACATTTGCAATTTTGTTGGGTCAAAAGGCTCATTGTCAAATAAGCCAAACTTCAGTAAATTCCTCGGCTCAAATTTTAGATTGTCAATTTTTTTCTGTAGAATGATAAACATGTATAGTGATGAAAGCTAACATATTAAATGTCACATGTTTAATAATGTTTATTAATAACTGAATTGCTTTTTACAGAGATTGGAAGGGGTATTAGTAAAATCCATTGGCTTTAGTAATCTTATATTGTTGCATTATATGCCAGTGGTGACCATTCAAAAATGGGAAAAAACAACACTTTTTACGTTTTTTTCTCCAAAGTTTGCATGCCTTACTCATTTGTCCACTGAAATGTGATAATATTCAACAATCTGGACATGGAGCTACATTTTGATCTCCTCATCTCTGGAACTGAACTATATAGGGCCACCTAAACTTCTTCAGTTACATGCACACAACTTTGGGAAAATAATATTTGAGTATGAGAATAATGAATTTAGACAAATACTGCCTCTGAATTCGGGCACAGCTGATAGTTACTAGCCTTAGCAAGCACAGCTAATACATTTTTCAGTATAGCGAATTTATCTGTGCGACATTATGAACTATATTTTATTGTCTAGACCCTTTAGTCTTTAGTTTAAATACTATGTTGACAGAAGTAATATTTATAAAAGAGAATAAATCTATTTTCATTCTAGGCTACATTTAGCACACTTAAATTAAGATAAGCTAAGTGCCATTTGACCAATATGCAGATTAGTGTATTCAGTCTGAAAGCTGTTACCTGTGTGTGGACAGAAAATAACTACACATGTACCAATTAATCCTGCTGGTTACATTTCCTGTTTTTCTACAACCTTTTGAACCTACTCCAGCACCTTTCGATGGACTGACAAAACCAGCCCTCTGACCTGAAAGAAATCTTTTCTGCACTTGCAACCATATTTCTCATGAATTGTGGCTGTCTGGCACTGGTCCACATGATGGTGTACTACCTGCTTGCATAAATATCTCAGGGGCATAGCGCTGTGTGCTAGTGATGGCTGCATCCCAATTCTGTGCTATATGGCATGCAAGATTAACGATAATGCAGTCAAAAAAAAAAAAGTGAAACAGAAATACATGTTAAAATAAAGTCCTTATAGAGTTGCATTCATCTAGTAAAATGTGTATGTAGGCCTATGATAATTTACACTCAAAATTGTGTTGCTAGAAATTGTTACACTCACCTGTTGCTAGAAAATGCTGCTATTTTTAGTGTAAACAGAATTTATCATTATTGGCACTTAGTGTAACTAGAATGTATCACTTTTTCACTTAATGTAACTGCCAAAAATATAATTGTGCAGTTAAAGACAGCTCAGTTTTGATTCAGTTCTGTTCAATATGCTGAATTAATGTTCAGTGTTTGTCGTGTGTTTTTTTTTACAGAGCTCTGATGACTGTAGTTCCAAGAAATAGTTACTGTTACTGGCGTGAGTTATTATTTTGGAATAAATGTAAAATGCTTTGTTCATACTGTTGTTGTTTTTTGTTGATAGTGTATAAGTAATGTTTTTTAACCAAGAAATTGTGACTTGGGCATGACTTTACATTTAATAATAAAAAAACTTTGCTTTTGAGTACTTTGCCTCCTCATTTCAGAAGACCACTGACCTGTTTCATTATATACATTTTATCTGCAAACTTTTGAGTAAGGTGATTATTATTAAGCTCAGATGAGCTTTATTTGTCACATACACAATTATACAGAGTATAACCAGCAGTGAAATGTGCTCTCTGCATTTAACCCATCCAAGTGCACACACACACTTGGAGTAGTGGGCAGCTGACACTGCGGCACCCGGGGAGCAGTTGGGGGTTCGGTGCCTTGCTCAAGGGTCTCACCTCAGTCGTGGACAATTCCTACCGGATCCGAGATTCGAACCCACAACCTCGGGTTACAAGTCTGACGCTCTATCCATTAGAGCCACGACTTGCCTTAAAGGTCAAGGTCAGTTTATTCATATGGCACATTTAAACAACTAGTGCATACCAAAGGTGCTGTACAAAACCAATAAAATATAATACAATTAATAATATAAAAACAGGATGAAATAATAAAATAAAACGTTTTAATAAAAAGAGAGTTTGTACACAAATTACAGTTCAACCAAAAGCCTGGGAATATAAGTAGGTCTTCAGCTGTGATTTAAAAACCATAATGTAAGTCGCAGATCTGATGTCCTGAGGTAAGCTATTCCATAGTCTTGGAACAGCTGTTGGAAAAGCTCTTGAACCAAATGTAAGGGGATGTCAAAACTTTAGGGCCCCAAAACCCCAGAGGGTTTAAGGCAATACCGATACTAAGCTTGGTATTCAAAACAAAAACCAAATGATGCAGATTACTTCTTCAAGTGTTGCAAATATTAACTGTTTAGGTGTGAAAAGTTTGTCTTGCTGTGGTAAAGTGTGTGTTATTTTTGCAAATAGCCTTCTCAAGAAGAATGAATTCACAGAAATGAGGAAATAGATGCGCATGCGAAATGTGCATATTTAATTTGTTTGTTATAAATGTCTGGATGTTCATTTGCATTCAGAGAATTCACGTTTACAAGAACATGCTCATGCGAGAACAGAGACAACTTCCTTGCACAAGAAAATGGTTTGGTAAGAACAAACGTTCCTGCATGTGTGGAGAGCTGTTTTTAACTATACTGATGACATTTTCAGCTTATCCTTTCATATTTTTAAATCCCATCATGTAGGTCAGTGCTGATCCTAGACTTCCAGGGGCCCTACGCAAAACTGTGTCGCCGCTGGCGGGGGGTGGGGATGAATGAAACGCATTTGTCCGTGTTTCACTCCATCTCGAATCGCACTTGAGAAATAGTCTCTTCCGACACTTTCAACTCAATTTTTTGTTTTTTTCTCAAACAAGAGACTGTACGACATTCACGTTACATGATTTGACAAATTTTTACATAGAGAGGGTGACAGCGCACCGTATTAAAATAAAGGATCATTCATGTTTTCACACAAAAGCGAAACAAAAATTATAGCATCTTTGAGAGCAAGGGGGCCCCCTGGTGTTTCGGGACCCTACGCAGCTTGCGTATTCTGCATATAGGGAGGATCGGCTCTGATTTAGGTTTATGACAACATGATCACACCTGAGGCCTGTTGCACAAAGCTTTTGGTTTTTACCCAGTGCAATGACTTTATTAGCTCTTAATTTAGCTTTTAGGGAATTGGTTCTTAAAGATTTTATCTTATTCAAACTTTGTAATTTATAAGTTATCAACGGTTTGTCCAGCGAGCTTTAAAATCAGTATATCTTAACAATAATGTTTACATTACTACGTGGCCAATAATAACAAACAAAACTCTAGTAGTTTATCAATTTTGAGCAAGGTAACAAGGATCTGGGCAAATATGGACTTTAAAATATACAACACAAGACAAGGATTCTCTATATATGAAACAAAGTTGATTTGCTATTCTACGGTACATTAAACTAACTAAACACACACACACACGTTCAGGTAATGAGTTACTGTTTGCATGAAGTTCCCAAAATTCTAGTATCTGCGACTAGATCTTTAAATTCAACCTGAGGAAGATCACAAAACAGAGATTTGGCTATCTTTGCTGCTTAATAGGTAGCAAGTGCAGAGACTGTAAAATTGGAGTAATATGATAGTATTTTCTTGACCTGGTAAGGACTCTAGCCGCAGCATTTTGTACTATCTGTAGCTTGTTTATTTAAGTTACAGGACAACCACCTAGCAGTGCATTACAATAGTCCAGTCTAGAGGTCATGAATGCATGAATTAGCTTTTCTGCATCAGAAACAGTTAACATGTTCCATAACATGCTTGGCCATTTATTGTGATTAACATAAATTGTGTTTAAGCGCCAGCAGAAGACAGAAGTGTAAAGTAATACTCTTTGAGAGAAGCAGTCTATCAGCGGAAGTTAAAATCAACTAGTAAGTGTATTTACTTCTCATTAGTGTTTAGCGCAGTTGTTGTTGCTAGGAAACGCTTGTTTTGTTTACTGTGTGGAGACGTGCTGAAACCGCATTTAGTCTCGTACTGTATCGTGTCTCTTGTCAGTGTCTGCGCTTGCTTGGCCATTTGTTGTGATAAACCGCTTTAGCTTTATTTTTTGTTTTCATTTAAATGTTTCATTTTGAAATGTTGTTGTATGCATTTGTCATTTTATTTAATTTCTCAATTTCTAAATGTGTGTATATATTTATAGAGTTTTAACTTATAGTTTTAGTTATTTCTTATTTGTAAGTCACTTTGGATAAAAGTGTCTGCTAAATGACTAAAAAGTAAAAGTAAAGTAAAAAGAACTCATAAATCATATATTGTCATAGTTCTGTGTTTATTAGTCATGTTGAGTCAATGAAAGCAGTTAAATCTTCTGTTTATTCATCCGCATCGATAGGAATTTCCTTGGTTTCTTCTTCGGGGTGTATTTGGAGTTGCGGTGCGAGAGTGCCCTCGGACCTTCAGATGGAGATTTACTGCTGATCACAGAACTATGCTTCACTGAGAGATATGCATGACAATCACAGCTTTTGCCTAATTGCGATTTCATTTCGATTAATCGAGCAGCCCTAGTGTATATTATATGTTGATACCTATGCAACATATTAGTGTTCTAAGGATCTTTAATATTTTTTTTTATTAACATCCAATCCAGTTCATATGCAAATTACCATGCTCGGAGACAAAGAGCCATATTACTTTCCCTCCAAATGTGAAAGTCAACATTGGTTCTTTGACCCCCCAGAGGTGTGACCTCTATAGCAGATAAAGCTCTCACATCAGTGATGCTCCTGCCAGTCTGCTGATCTTTTAGATACTGAGAAGATGAGGATGTGAGCTAGAACTCTTCTGGACCCTTAAGTTTTTGTGCCAGGCCTTGCGGCCTTGACTTTCCATTCAACCAAAGATCCTCGGATCTCAGCAGATCTCTTTCTTAGCTCTTTTTCACTTTCTACCTGGGAAGAAGCTCCCAATTACCACCAAGCCAGAATAACATCCTTTGGAGTTCATCGCCCTGTAAACCCGGAAGAACTTGAAGAATTCCAACAGCACCAAACCATCAGAACTTTCATCTGAGACTGCATACGGACACTCGGTCAATGACCAAGGCCATACAAGTATCGTATTTAACTAAACGAGACAGGGTTTAGTATAAGTTATAGACCCCTTATAAACGGCGCTGATGGTTTTATTCAGGTGGTTAACTGACTCTTTCCATAACATCCTCTGGTTTCTCTAATGGCTTCATTCCTCCACTTTATATGTATGTGTATGTTTATTCGTTTATTTGTTTAGATTAATTATGTGATTTTAGTCATTGTCAGACGTGATCATTACTTAAAAAGATAAAGTTTTAATCATTTTAATAGTAGTCTAGTAGTAGCATTATGTACATTCTGCTGAACAATATTAATATATTTCTGCCGCAGTGTCTTCCGAGTTTAAACATGGCAGAAAAACAGTCTTAAGTAGGGATAACTGCAAGCTCGCGCAATGGGCGTGGCTAAAGGTGTGACGCACTAAATGCTAATCGACGTATTTTTATACTCGATGTAATCGACGTTGACGAATTGCTGCAGCCCTAGTTTGAAGGATCGGGTTACATCCGCGACAGAAAGGGAGAGTGGACTCACTTCTTCTGCAGCAGCCGCGGGAGCGCTCTCTGTATGGGCGGTGTTGTGAGCCTCGAAACGAGCATAAAAAGTATTAAGCTCGCCCGGTAGAGAGGCGGCAATGTTCACAGTAGCTGGTTTATTCCCTTTGAAACCTGTGATGTTATTGATACCCTGCCACATGCTTCTTGCATTGTTGGTGTTGAATTGTTCTTCAACTTTGTTTTTATATTGTCGTTTGGCAGCTTTGATGGATTTCCTGAGATTGTAACTGGCTTGTTTCCGATCGTCAATGTTTCCAGATTTAAAGGCAGATGTCCGCGCTGACAAGGCTGATCGAACATCGCTGTTAATCCACGGTTTTTGTTGGGGTAGATGCGGATTGTTTTTGTCGGTACTACATCCTCTATACACTTCCTGATGAAACACGTTACAGAATCTGAATACGCCTCTATATTGTCATCAGACACTGCCCGGAACATGTCCCAGTCTACGTGATCAAAACAGTCCTGTAGTATAGCCTCCGATTGGTCCGACCAGCATTGGATTGTCCTGAGGGCGGGTGCTTCTCGTTTCAGTTTCTGCCTATAAGCAGGCAGGAGCAGAACGGAAGAGTGATCCGATTTGCCAAAAGGTGGACGGGGGATGGATTTGTAGGCGTCCCGGAGAGTAGCAGTGGTCCAATACACATTCACCATGTGTGTTGATGGTGATGTGTTGGAAGTATTTTGGAGCTATTGTTCTGAAGTTCAGAATGGGCAACAACACATCATCTCCCCTGGTCCTCAACACTGGTGCTCTGCAGGGCTACTCCCTGTACACACACGACTGTACAGCCACACAGCTCTAACGTCATTGTCAAATTTGAATATGACACAACGGTGATAGGCCTGACCACCGACAACAATGAGACGGCCCACAGAGAGGAGGCGAGTACCCTGACTAAATGGTGTCAGGAGAACCACCTCTCACTCAACATCGACAAGACCAAGGAGCTGGTGGTGGATTACAGGAGACAGAGCAGAGAACACACACCCATCACCATCGACAAGACACCTGTGGAGCGGGTGAGCAGCTTTAAGTTCCTCGGCGTTCACATCACAAGGATCTCACATGGTCTGCTCACACAGATGCAGTGCTGAAGAAGGCACATCAGCGCCTCTTCTTCCTGAGACGGCTGAGGAAGTTTGGAACTAGCCCCAGTATCCTCAGATTCTTCTACACCTGCACTGTGGAGAGCATCCTGACCGGCTGCATCACCGCCTGGTTTGGAAACAGCACCGCTGGCAACCGCAAAGCTCTGCAAAGGGTCGTGCGAACTGCCCGCCACATTGTTGGAGGTGAGCTTCCCTCCCTCCAGGACATCTACACCAGGCGGTGTGTAAGGAAAGCCCGGAGGATCATCAATGACTCCAGCCACCCGTCCCACAGACTGCTCTCTCTGCTGCCCTCAGGAAGACGTCTCCGCAGCGTCCGATCCCGCACTAGCCGACTGAGGGATAGCTTTTTCCCCTCAGGCTATCAGGCTAATGAACAGCAAAAACTAATACACCCTACAGCACACTCCCCCTTTACAATATGCCATGCACTGCACTTGAACTCTAACACAGTTCAACTGGACTACACGCACACACTGCACAAATACAACAACCTATCTGTTACCACTGGATACCATCCAATGCACATCCATGACATTGCGTATCCGGCCTATGTATAATCTGTTGCACCTTTTTTGCATACTATTGTGTGTATATATGTGTACATAATGTCACATGTGTACATACGGTGCATAACGTGTATTGATAATTGTAAGTATGTCTAATAGTACACTGTGTGTACTGAGTATATGTATGTGTATTCTGCACATTGTCTTCTGTATAAGTCTGTAAGTATGTACTGTCTATATGTAAATTGTTTCTACACTGTCTGGAGCACGCTCTCAAGAATTTCACTCACCAAGGCACATGTGCTGTGGTGATGTGACAATAAAATTATTTGATTTGATTTGACTCTCTCACATACTATCATAGCCATGCAGCCTTTCTCTCTGGTTGTATAACAGCTATGCCTTTTATAGTTAGAACAGATAGCGTTAGAACACTAAAATCTAACATTGCTCTTTAAAGCATTAATATCACTTAATTAAAAGTTAAAATCACTAAATTGAAAGTAATTTTGAACTGCTATGAGAAACACACATTAACTCATCTGAGCTTAGTAATTAGGATATGCTTACATTCTATTTACTCATTACAATACAGTCCCTTTACAGACACTGCTATCATAAAAATACACCTATATGTAGGTTTAAAATTCTACAAAAGGCACATTTAATGTCCAACAACAAATATTTGAGCAATATGCATATTTGACTGCGCATGCACGCAGCAGCTCGTCCACGCCAAACTTGTATGACTTTTTAACATTTACAGATGAAAAATATACTTGTGGCATGTCAGTTATGCACTGAGGAAAACACAATGTCTCAAATGCATTAAACAGAACAAATATATTTGCTGTTTGCCGTGGTGGATCGATTTGATCCATGATTGACATAAGGGCTGCTTAAGAATAAGCGTGCACAAATTAGTTAGATTGTGTGAATATACATTGTCGTTTATAATGCTTTAGCCCCGATTGATTTGTTAGGTTGTTTCAAGTCAAGTTTTGGACTTTGATCCCCGCTTTTCCTCAGGTCTCCGTAGTGTTGTTGTGAACTTGTGATTAGTCATCATCTCGCGCAGCGGGGATGAGAGAACGCACTTGAGACAGTTTAGTACGGCAGAAATCAATCTACATATAAAATACTGGTCACCGATTATTGGTCACTTTCTAAACAATAAAAGTGTAGCGCATCCACTAGTAATTACATATAAATCAATAGTTTTTTACCGATGCAGATATGTTAGAAACGATGCATCGCGATTCAAATGCCAACTTGTATCTGATGCAAACTTTTTAAACCGATGCATTGTTAACTTTTTTTTGCCAATGCACCGAGCGAATCGGGAATCTTCCCATCCTGACACAGACACAGACACAGACACAGACACAGACACAGACACAGACACAGACACACACACACACACACACACACACACACACACACACACACACACACACACACACACACACACACACACACACACACACACACACAACACACACACACACACACACACACACACACACACACACACACACACACACACACACAGAGGCAAGTGTATATATTAGGGGTCCTCGACTTACAAATGAGGACATTAGAAGCAATAATATATATATATATATATATATATATATAGGTACACTTTATTGCCAAAGGTATTGGGTCATCCCCTTTTAATGAAAGGTGAATACTTTAGTAATTTACATGAGTACAAATCTCAATGTCTAAGCATATAATGATATTCTAGGTAATTGTGTGCTTCTAATTTTATAGCAACAGTTTGGACAAGACCCTTTTCTATTCTAACATGACAGTGCCTCTGTGTGTAAGGCAAGGATCAAAGAGAAATGATGATTCAGTCAGTGTGGAAGAACTTGACTGGTCTGCAGAAAGACAAGTCCTAATCCCAGCTGAACACCTCTGGTGTGACTTTAATGCAGACCGTGAGCCAAAAATTAATCACCAAACACCAACGCCTACTCACATGTCAATCAACAACTGAGCTAAAATATGAGAGACACTGCCCTTGAAATCCTAATACCAGGTATAAGAAACGATAGAGTGAAGTCCCAATCCTTCACCACTTGATGGCAGTGTGCATCCATGACTGTGTCTAATCACTTACTTGGACTAATTTGGCCTTTTTACCACTGTGGATGACCTGTATTTATTACATATCTGCATGAACCCCACTCTCATCCACCTTTCAAAATGGTCATCAGCCACATTTTCCCATTTTGAGTCCTGCAATTATTAGTGTAGCAGAACTGGGTTTAAATCAGCTTCTTCAGGAAATATATATTATATATGTTCCTCGAGCTCTCTCTTCCCGAAGGTTACAACCTGGTGAGACAAGTTCGCCAGGTCTTCTTTTTGATTGACGGCTTCCTAACAAGGACAGCCTAAAGCGACGGAGTTGCGCCCTGAAGCCCCTCTCCTCTCCCATGATGCACCAGAGGGCACAGAGCTGTGTGTGATGTGTTTGTCTTTATCCTGTTCCACCTGCACACATACAGTCAGAGGGGTATAAATGTGACATTAGAAATATGAACTTTCACTGTTTCTCATCAGGGTGGAGATGATGATAAAGAGCCCTTAAAATACCTTCCTCTGTCTGCTGACTGGCTACATGCCATAAAACCTATAAAAACTACTACAAACCTGTCAAAGTGTCAGTATGTATACTGACCTGCTTACACATTTTAACATGGATAAATTACACTTCATATACACAAATAGGCAGGTGGTAAATAACAAAAGCTGATGAAGGAAAAGGTGTTGATTTGATGACAGGATGGGAAAAGCTACAGCTTTTGAACAAGTATTGTTTTGCAAATATGCTATTGTTCATAGATAGACAGACGGATAGACAGACGGATAGACGGACACAGACAGATAGATAGCACTAACATTGTGTAGTTACTGGTTCCCAAAGCAATGAGAATCTCATCAACACTGAACATCAAGCCTTGTGTATGTCGAAGGAGATTGCCTCTAAGGAGGTAGCCATGGCAGTTTTGAGGGTCAAGAAATGTCCAATCAGCCGAGTTCCTCGATACAACATTAAAACAGCTGTGACAGTATCACAAGATCAAATGATGACAGTATCACGAGTACCACAGATGAACATAGCTGATCATGATTCACGTCAACTCCATTTCAACCTTATTAATGTGTGGCGCTAATCAATATGCACCAATGCAACAAAGCATTCAAACATCAACTTCTAGTTCTTCTAGGACCAAAGAAATGGAGAAAGAGCAATTGAATGTGAAAGAGAATGCAAGGCAAAGAATATACCACAAGGGATACCAAACATCTTGAATGCACTTTGATGTATACATCTATTTTTAAATATATACATATTGCGCTCTCCTGGGCTGCACTATAATATTCCTGACCAAACAGCAGGTATGCTAGCAGACTCTCCAGAGGTATTCATCTTCTATATCTTCTGACAAGGCAGCTCTACTCATTCAGTTCTTACCCATTTCTCGCTCTAGTAAAGGTGGAACGTGTCAGTCAAAAACAAGTGTACAGTGTAACATACGCACATTATTCTCACATTATCAATAGCAGGTAATTCATACACCTTCCACTGATCATTAGAAATATCACATGTCAGATTAGTCAAAAACCTTGGAACATTCATCAACCATTTAGAATCAAGATTAAATTACTTGATGGCAACATTTACAAGTTCTTTCAACATGCTTGTGTTAAAATGTTTGTTAGCTTACTAATCAGTAGAGTGTGACATTTTTGCTAACAAAATAAGCAAGATACTGGGAGAACATCCCCTGGCTGCCCTAGGGATTTGGTAATAGAATTCTCCTGACTGGATGACATATCAGAGATGAAACGGGGACACCGACCTAATGAGCTGCAGCTGAAGACTAGAATAAACTATTGCGTTTGCTCTCTGTCATGGCTAAAGCTAACATACATTAGCTTAAGATATCACCTTGATTAGCACATGAAACTAAGACATAAGACAATTTTTTTTTTCTACTTGGAATGTAAAGTACATTGAATTTAACTTTCATATCTCATAATAAAAACACCTTATAATCTAACAAGAGTTTTTATTGTCTGGCCTTGAGTATTTTCCCAATTAGATACACAAGGAAACAAGTTCACATATTAAAACTCCCATTTAACGACATCATTACAATAAGGACAACAATAAGAAGCAAGGTCTACATCAGAAACTTGGAATGGCAAAGCGTTCCCCTGAGAAATATCTTTTTTGGAAAGATACATTTGCTGCACCCCAGAGATTTGGCTCTCAAAAGCTAGCCACACACAGTATGCAGTCTTTGTTCCACTGAAAGCATTTGTCTTCAGTGCTGCGCAAAGAAGAGGGGTTCAAATCCAATTCAATCAATATCACTGGAGATGTACAGATACAAACAGAGGCTAAGGACCTCTCCCCTTCTCCAGCTGAAAGTTAAAATAGAATAAAATGTTGAAATGCCTCTGAAGTTTCGATACCAAACCCTGAGCAATAGATACCAAAGAATTTCTATAGAAATCCACAGAAAAACAATGTCAGTCCTACCTACATATTCACATTGAGATGTTACATTTATGCATTTAGCAGACGCTTTCATCCAAAGCGACTTACAGAGCATTTAGGCTATACATTTTTTGTCAGCATGTGTGTTCCCTGGGAATAGAACCCACAACCTTTGCGCTGCTAACGCAATGCTCTACCACTGAGCCACAGGAGCACGTTAAATGTTGTCTACTTGTACAAGGTCGTGCATTTATGAACAATAAATTGTGTTTTAAACTTTTGTTGGGTCTTATTAGGGACTTAATGTCCACCGAAAGTGAGGGTAGGTGGTCCATGAGGGGGGACTGCAATCCCAGGGCAAAATAATGTAAAATTTGATGACTGTCCGACTACTAGGACCAAAACCCCACATTCACCCTCCATTCTCTTACCTTCCCAAATTCCCTCCAGGTTAACCCTGTGCATCCCAGCTAATGAGAAGTTTCCGTGGCCTGCTGAGCTCCCGGGATGGAGCTTACCCCCGGTGTGGGAATGGGGGAGCGGGACGGTAGAGCACCGGTGTCAGCCTCCGCTTCGCTGCACATACATCATGCCGGTCATTAGCGGAGGATCAGGCTGGACCTTTGGCCAGCGCGCCACTGGCGGCAGGGAGGGGATGGCCATAAAAAACCCCAGGCTCTGTCACTCATTGTCACTTAAAGCGAGAATTTATCAGGGCCTCTGCCTGCGCACCGATGAATAATGAATGAGGTTCTGGAGCTTTGCCTTGATGCTCGGGTGCTAATGGGGCCGGAAAGCTGCGGCAGGACCATCCTTTGTGCCGGGAGGTTGCACTGTCGGGGTACGGGATGGCCTCTATTGGTAGGCGAGCCTGGCCATAATATCACACACTCACAGTGAGGTCTGCCCCTTCTTCTCTTGATGTTCATGCCTGGAGCACCTTCTAGACCCAGAGTAGTTTACTCTGTAATGCCAAACGTGTAAGGAAGTTTAACACCAGTGCCCATTTAAGCAGTATTAGAGCCCTCGGTTTCAAAAGTGTCAGAATTATTGTACAAGTAGTGTGTGTTGACATTCCCTTGCGTTATTGGGCACGAGACTGGATGAATGTTGTTATTTTGACATAAAGCTGCTTAGGGTGGCCTTAGAGGAGATAAAACTTTCCCTTGAATATAAACATGGAAGCACTTTTGCCTTCAAGATCTGGATTCAGGGAAGAGTAATTTATCCCTCACTGGGAATTTTAGGATAGACTCCTAAAGACCAGCATATTGCATCAGTTGTGAGTATTCTCTAATAAAAGTTTAGTTTAGTTTTAAGTTGAAGACTTGGTTCATATCCAAAGAGCAATGATAAAAAAAGCTCAGTTTATTTTACTCGCTAATTCCGAGATGAACACATTTGACAGCTCGGGACCTTTGTATAACCGAAAAAACAGATAAAGAGATATGTAGACACTTCAGAATCTATAAATGATATCCCTATGCTATACTACCGACCTTGTTTTGCATTTAAACGGTGTGAAATGCAAGAAATACTGTCGCAATCAAATGTGTGGAATTGTTCACCAAAACTTCTTGTGAGAAAAGTTTGCTTTCTGGACCGAAAAGGACTGCTCAGTTAACACACTTTTGATACTGTAACTAACCATAAAACTCTACGCTCCTGATGAAATAAAGAGTTCAAATTCAGTCTTAAAGTCTTGGAGCGAAAGAGTTTTTGATTTATTCAAAGAAAGATTTGGGGCGAAAAAAACGAAACAATAAACAAGCGAACATTCTGAGCTTCTGCCACACTTCCTGTCAAATCTCTGAGAACTTTCAGCTAATTACGAGCAAAGCCCCACACCACAGAGAACTTGCATCCGTCGCTGTCTGAGGATGACAAAAGGCTTAGAGGGGGCAAGAAACAAACAAGCCCCAGAATAAGAAAAAGGCTTTCCAGCTATAGCTGCATGGGCGACAGCAACATCTAATCAGTTGTTTTTTTTTCAACGCTGCCTTCAGCGTCGCATCCAAGGCGCAGTTCCTCTGATCAGCGAGCGAAGGGGCTCTCCCACTGCGCCAGTCTCCTGTCCTCTGAACCACGGGTGAGTCCTTGGCGAGTAGCCTTGCTCCTCCATATCCATCTATGGTGGTGCATCCAGTCTTCATTACCATGCAGAGACACATGCCAGGGGTAACTGCACCCCAGGACTGCCTGGAGGGTCTGCGCTCTATCCGGCCTCCATCGGGAACCAGCGCTGCTGGTTGCTGGCGAAATGGGAGCGCAGGATGGAAACGCAGTGCATTAAGTGACTCCGTGCCTCAGGGTCAGAGAGGAGGCGACGTGGCATCTCTGCCGAGCAATCGTAAACAAGCAGAGGATGTTAGATCTCTTCATCCTATTCAAATGCTTTATTATGCTGATTTTTGAGCAAACGGTAAACTAATCAGGGCAACTTTTTACCCGTTCTCGCAATCACACAGGGGAAATTGTCGGAAAGGTTAGGCGCTGAGAGTCAATTCTGGTGCCTCGCCTCAAACTTTGCACTCTCTGGATCATTTCAAACAAACACAGGGAGAGTCCGAGGTTCTGTTTTGCGGTGGAAGAGATTTCATGCGGCATACTTAATTGGAAGGGGGGCTGGTGGACTATTGCGAGAAATATTCACATTCAGTATGCTCATTGGGACCGAAGTTGCAAATAATTAATTATGACTCTGTATGCAAATGTTGGCCTTTAAATGAATTCAAGGAATAATTTCCATTTCTATGTATTTGCATAAATGCATATTACATGCATTTCACACTCAACACCTCAAAATATCATAAAGAGTGTTACAAATTTTAGTTGAAATTAACTCTTTTTGAAATTAACAAAAAGAACACAAAACTATTCTGTTTATACACTGCAGGTGTCAGTATTTTTGCTTAGAAAACTAAATGTATTAATATATGTATTATGCATTTACAATTATACGTAGCCTGCTGTACATTGCAATTAAGTAAAAAAAGGTCAAGGGTGATTAAACTGCCCTTACATCATAATGTAACCGACTTTTTTGTATAATGTTACCAACTTTTTTTTAAAGTAGTTTGCAGTTACTTAAGAGGTATCTTTGTAAAGTCCTAAAATACAAATATCTTCAAAAATGTGCTTCATTGCTTATATGTTAAAAACCTGTCTGTCAAATCAAACTCGTGGTGAAACCAACATGCAGGATAACATATCTACACTAACATAAAAATAAAACCCCTTCTTTTTGTACACTCTTATTTTTTAAAACAGAATGCCCTCTCGGAATTTGCAACAAATAAATTGATCCTAGATGCAACTACATTCACAACAATCGACCGATGCAAAAAAAATTGACTTTTCAATGTCATTGTACCCAACACAAACCGTGATCCTTCACAAATTCTTTACTGATAACCAATTGCATTGAAGATCCAACACATTATTGTTATCCTTATTCCTGGTGGGCTGGTCTTAAGACAAAGCCTGAGCTCTGGCTGACAAGAACAGGTAAAGAGGAGGTGGGGGAGGGAAGCAGGGAGGCTAGGACGACTGTGTTAATTGGACTTTACTGTAACAGGGTGACAGGTGTTGTTTGGAAGAAAAAGAAAAAACTCGCCGAGAGTTGGGAAAAGAACACACGAGCCGTTTGTCAGGAAAAGGCAACTCCATCCTCCCGCAACAGTTTCCCTTGCCGTTTTCCCTCAAAATGAATGCTGTCTGCTTGTTTATCGCCGACAAAATTCCAGGCCGGCATCCTCACACTTTTTTTGGCCCTGCCACATGGAGGTGGGGCTAAGCCTCATTTTTAAGCACTCTCTCATAGAAGCCCGCGTCAAGAGTAGTCCGACATGATGCCCCCACCCTCATGCCTAGATATGCGCGCACTTGTCATTTAAGAGAGAAAACCGAGGTGTTTTTACAGATGCGGCAGGTCATGCCACTTTGTTGTTTCGTTGCTGTCAGAGCAAACTACTTTTAAAACACAGGATGTCTTCTCTTGTGTTAAAATCTGTCAACAAATAGAGCCGACAACAGATCACTCCCAGCATTAAAGGAATTTGTCCAAAACAGATGTTTCACCTCTAAATATATATAGAGTCTGTTGCAGTTGCTTGTGATGGAGTTCATACAAAGTAATTTTGTTTGTCGGTACAAATTTCAGCTATCTCCAGCTGTGTTGCTGTCAACTCCAAACCACTTTGAATGTGATTTCAAAGCCGTTTTCTTCTCAACGAAGGACTCACAAGGTCATCAGCCAACGAAAAGCATCTCGGCGGTGACTCTGCCGACAATTTCAGCCTTCCCTGCATCGCAGCCTGTCTTTCTTCTTATAATGACCGGAGACCAGTGGTACAGCCTCCGCTGGCAGGCAGTACAGAGAAAAGCGTGGGAACGTACAGGCAGACATGGGCTTTTCTTTCGGCGTGCAGCGAGGCCACAGGTTTATGCAGGAATGCCTGTGGTTGCACGCTTGCAGTGTAAATCAAGGCCCCAAAACAGAGCATTTAATTCAGTGAGGTTGGGAAGGCAAAGCTCTGAGGACGCCTGCATCTGGTAGCGTTTTTGATTTACTAGGGACCTGCACAACATTACAGCACTGGAAAACGTTGGGAGCCCGAGTCCAAAGGGCTCTAATGCGTAGGCGAAGGCAGTCTAAAGGATTCGGTCATAGTGGTTGGCATCCAGGAGTGCTTTGCCATTTCAGGGGATATGAGACCATGAGTAAATGCGCTGGATTAAATTAGTTTTTCTGTATGAATCTTCAATAAAAAAACAAGCTTTCCAATGGGAGCAGAACTCATGTCAGAGTAACAACACTTGAAACGAGAATATCACATCTTCACATCTGACACGTTTATAACATGTCAACACAAACAATACACTTACCTCTTTGCATTACAAGCCGTAAAAATGAAAAGGAAACACCAGTTCTGCATAATAATTATACATGACATCATGTTACAAGCTCATTTTTTTAAAGAAAGTTTTAATTCCTCCAGAGAAGACTGTAGTTCATTCAGAAATCAACATAAATGCAAATTATTAAATTCCTTGAAGAAAGAAAATTAAGTGATGAAAAATACAAACAAAAGTGATTTATTTATGGAGAACTTTCCATGAAACATGGAAATCAATAATTTTTCTAAGAATTAGAACCTTTTCATTATATTTAATTTGCACTTTTTTTCCTAAAAATATCACATTTATATTTACTTTTTTTTTCATTTGGCAGGTGCTTTTATTCATTATACGTTATAGACAGTAAGAGTGAAATGAACACACAAAAAAACACCTTATTATATACATTAACCTTATATAAAAAAATGACAAATGTGACCACACAATATTAAATTTTAATTTTTAGTCATTTAGCAGATATATACAATATTACAACAATAAAATGTTTTAATCAAAAGACAAAACCTATGCCTAAAACAAAGATGTGTAAAAATGTAAATCAGCTTCTTTTATATTTCCATTTGAGAGTGCAGTCTGATAAAATAATAAGCATGCCTTCAGTAATTCAAAAAAGTACTATAATCTGAATGAAATGACTGATTTGATCAGTTAATGCATTGCAGACTTGATTAGCATAAAAAGAATCACATATAAGTGCTTCACCATTACTATTTACACACAGCTTACACAATGAACCCTGTCTATCTCTTGTTATTTTTTTCAGACTCAGAATTATTTTAATTACTTTACACTCCAGATTGGAGCCCAAAAGAAAATAATGGCAAACATTCTCTCTTTTCATGCTTACTCATGCAAGTCCATTTACTTGTTTTTTTCATTCGCGGCTTGATGGAGGGAGGCAACAGAATGGGATATGACATTTTGGTTGGAAAGGCTTCAGAATTCAAAGCCGCTGTGGGTAAAAACCACCTGTAAAGAAACTCTCTGGATCAGATTGCTTTTGAAACCTCAACCTAGAATTTGTTTCCAATAGTTAGTTTGCGTAACACCCCCAAAGGTTCTAGAGATGCTTCCTTGGTAAGGCAACATTGGCTAAATATACCAGGAGATGCTGTTCAAATGTTCATGGGGACTTGCTCAGAGGGTAGCCTTTTTAATTTTTTATACTTAGCTAAGGTTTACCACAGATGAACATGTATTTCCCTACGCTTCCTCTAGGGAAAAAAAAATAAGCATTATACAGAGTACATGGACTACAACACTGTTTGTGCATATGTTTGTGTAGTAAGCCTACAGATGTCAGTTTGTAGATTACTGTCATGTAAGTAAATTTAATTTTTTACATGATTTTCAACAGAAAAAATAATCTTATGCGATTAAATGTTATTATAATCAAATTTTGTTCATGCATAATGACTTAAAATAGGTAAAAGGGTTTAACTTTAGAGTAACAGGGTTGCCATTTTTTGTTTAAAGTTACACGTTCTTCGAAAAGTGTGTATTTGTAGAAATATCACCATTATGTTATCAATTGTTTATGACTATTTCCAATCTAAAAACATTACAAAATGTAAGATAAAGCATCAAAAAAGCATACTTGCCTGAAATTAAATAATTTACCTAAAATGAAATGGTAACAGGGTTGACAATAACTCCTTGTCCTTCAGTCTGTTAACCCCTGTTATCTCTCTCTCTCTCTATATATATATATATATATATATATATATATATATATATATACACAGTATCTCACAGAAGTGAGTACACCCCTCACATGTTTTTACATATTTTATAATATCTTTTCATGTGACAAAACTGAAGAAATGACACTTTGCTACAATGTAAAGTAGTGAGTGTACAGCTTGTATAACAGTGTACATTTGCTGTCCCCTCAAAATAACTCAACACACAGCCATTAATGTCTAAACCGCTGGCCACAAAAGTGAGTACATCATGCTCTGCTTCAGTATGTCACAGTACATGTTGGCATTCATGGTTCCCTCAATGAACTGTAGCTCCCCAGTGCTGGCAGCACTCATGCAGCCCCAGACCATGACACTCCCACCACCATGCTTGACTGTAGGCAAGACACACCTGTCTTTGTACTCCTCACCTGGTTGCCATCACACACGCTTGACACCATCTGAACCAAATAAGTTTATATTGGTCTCATCAGACCACAGGACATGGTTCCAGTAATCAATGTCCATAGTCTGCTTGTCTTCAGCAAACTGTTTGCAGGCTTTCTTGTGCATCTTTAGAAGAGGCTTCTTCTGGGACGACAGCCATGCAGACCAATTTGATGCAGTGTGCGGCGTATGGTCTGAGCACTGACAAGCTGACCCCCACCCCTTCAACCTCTGCAGCAATGCTGGCAGCACTCATACATCTATTTCCCAAACACATCCTCTGGATATGACGCGGAGGACGTGCACTCAACTTCTTTGGTCGACAATGGCGAGGCCTGTTCTGAGTGGAACCTGTCCTGTTAAACCGCTGTATGGTCTTGGCCACCGTGCTGCAGCTCAGTTTCAGGGTCTTGGCAATCTTCTCATAGCCTACGCCAAATTTATGTAGAGCAACAATAATTTTTTTCAGATCCTCTTCCAGTGACCAGTATGAGAGAGTGAGAGCGATAACATCAAATTTAACACACCTGCTCCCCATTCACACCTGAGACCTTGTAAAAATAACGAGTCACATGACACCGGTGAGAGAAAATGGCTAATTGGGTCCAATTTGGACATTTTCACTTAGGGGTGTACTCACTTTTGTGGCCAGCGGTTTAGACTTTAATGGCTGTGTGTTGAGTTATTTTGAGGGGACAGCAAATTTACACTGCTATACAAGTTGTACACTCCTTACTTTACATTGTAGCAAAGTGTCATTTCTTCAGTGTTGTCACATGAAAATATTTAATACAATATTTACAAAAATGTGAGGGGTGTACTCGTTTCTGAGATACTGTGTGTGTATATATATATATATATATATATATATATATATATATAGTATATATACACTGAACAAAATAATAAATGCAACACTTTTGTTTTTGCCCCCATTTTTTATGAGCTGAACTCAAAGATATAAGACTTTTTCTATGTACACAAAAGGCCTATTTCTCTCAAATATTGTTCACAAATCTGTCTAAATCTGTGTTAGTGAGCACTTCTCCTTTGCCAATATAATCCATCCACCTCAATAATCATGCTGTCTAATCAGCATCTTGATATGCCACACCTGTGAGGTGGATGGATTATCTCGGCAAGGGAGAAGTGCTTTTCTTGTGTTTAGTTTTGCTTTTCTTTTTATTTCATTTCAAAAGCTTATCTTTGCTGTTTACCTCACGTTAAGGCTTTCTTTTATTTATTTATATTCCTGTGTTTGGTAAACTTTCTATAATTTAATAATCCGTATATAATAGCATGTGGTGTATGCCATGCCTCATCTTATTCGATTTTTGTTAATAAATTATGTAAGCTTATGCCGTTGTAGCCTGCTGTTTTATTGTTGTTGTGCTTTTTAATTAAGAATAACAAAGAATCCATCTTTTGTTTTAGTCTTATAAATTGAAAGGTGAATAGACGTAAGCAAAACAGACAAT
Source organism: Ptychobarbus kaznakovi (assembly GCA_027422405.1). NCBI lineage: Eukaryota > Metazoa > Chordata > Actinopteri > Cypriniformes > Cyprinidae > Ptychobarbus > Ptychobarbus kaznakovi. The sequence continues at coordinate 24,198 of JAPDDN010000570.1, forward strand.
TATATTTCTTGTAAAACATGACTACAAGATCGCAAATTCAAAAGCGAAAGCATCTGAAGTCCGGTTTATAACATTAGCAAAAGAGGAATTCCCTTCACAAAATTCAAATCACAAATAATACTAATGACGAAAAAGAACTTCCGTTACCATATAACTATAAACTATGATAAAAGTTCATCAGCGTGCATTGATTTATCCATGTTGTAGCAATGTTTTTTTTATAATAATAATACAATTATGTGATCGTGCGACCAACTGAGAAAGTTAGTCGCAAAAGAGCGACCAGTGAGAAGAATGAGTCTAGAGCCCTGATTTGGCATTTCCAATTAATGTAGGCCTGTTACATTCTTATTTTTATTAGGCCTATTATTATTATGAATTTACTTTTATTATTAAATTAAAGGTACAATTAATTTGCCCCACAATAATTCTGATTCTAATTTGCCCCGCAATAATTCTGATTCAGAATTCTGATTCAGAATAATTACCGCATAACTGACGCAGTAAAGAACATAACTGATAAGATTAGGCTATTTACTCCTCAATGAAAACGTTTTTTAAAGGTCTTTTAAAACAGGTCTATTAGGCTATAGGCTACCTACAATTAATTATAGTCCTATAATTTAAATATTAACACTGCAGTCATCAATAAAATCAATAAAAAAAGCTTTTATTTCAAGCACCGACTTTCAAAAACAACCTGTTTAACACAAAATAGGTTTCTTCAAAGTTTTTCTTTCTTTCAGTATGTATAAGACAAATATAAAGGAAATAAATGAAAACGGCTATAGGCTATACCGTTATCAGCATGTTGATGTAGATTCGTCTCTCTTTGTCTCTGAGAGAATATGTGTCGTCATATGCAGAAAGCTCCGTCATTCCATTTATACTTTCACTTTTTGCTTATAGTGAATTGACTGATTAAGATGTTCACCAGCATAAATACTGCACTTAGTTTGCAATGTGTAAACCTTGGTGCAAACGCGTGCTTGTGTGATATCCATTGGCTCGCCTTCATGGTTTAAAACAGAAATATTTCCAACATTGCGACGTAACCAATTGTCCCAGTAAAAAAAAAAAACATCAGTGGAAACAGACCAAAAGATAAAAAAAAAGTTGGAAAAAAAAGTGAAAAAAAACGAACATATACAATAAAACGAAATGTATAAATAAAAATATAAATATGTAAGGAATAATTGACGACGGGCCGTTGAATTATTAGAAAAATAATGCACACCCGAGGTGGTGATGCGGGCACGACGCGAAGCAGAGTATAAATATATATAAAATATTTTGTTGATACGTGTAGAAAATGTCTATAGTAAGAAAGTAAAAGCTTGAATCATATTCATTGTTAAAGTATTTTTTTTCACTCGTATATGAGGGAACACGTTTTGTAGAATGACCCAATAAAGAAGAAACGGAAAGTAAAACCAGAATCATTAACAATACATAGGGCAGAGTTTAGTCGCTGTTGTTCTTTTTTCCTTAGAAACCGCAGTTCTAAGATATTGCCAGATATAGCATTTTGGAGAAAAAAAGAGCAATGGTTGGGAATGGTGGATGTTTGGAGATCATCCCTTGATAATTCTCTTCCCCTCACAAACTAATTGGTTTAAAGTTGCCAAGCATGCGCCACAAGCTATTTCAAACATGCTTGCTATTGATATTTCATGTTTCAAAGCACAAATCCTTTCAATAAAGAGAAAAAATGCCTGAGATGCACTAGCTATTTTCCTCCATACGTGTCCACAGGGGGAAACGAACAGTGAGGAACCCGGATTCTGTCTACTTGTTGTTGTTTTTTTTCCCCGACTATGACTTATTTGTTGTCCCAGCTGCACTCACAACTCCAAACTTGGACAAAGTTTGTCTCAAAGACTGTCACTCTCTGCTGACCACACAATTGGCCAATAAAGCGTCAGCTTCCTGGCCACTTCAAACGCAGAGAACAAGGCGAAACTTGCCTCAAGAACCAGAGCTAAAGAGAAACGGCACGTTTCTCTTGCCGAAATACAGAAAAAAAAATCTATGAAAATGCTGCCAGCAGCTGAATCTGCTGCCAATGCAGAAGGGACACGTTACAAGTGCTGGTCCCTCTGGCAACAGACAGATATAGAGAGCTGAACCAAGCACCTGGATCTTAAGGAAAGAGAATATATTTGGCCTTGGTGCAAAAGGTAAAAGCATCTGAGTCAGTTGGGCTTCTGTAGTGACATCTCTCAGTGTCTGTGCAGTCTGCCGACAAAGTGTTAAAACGGATCAGTGGGTAACAACTAGCATACTGTTCAATAACAGGTCTACATTGCTTTGGAGCATGTTTTGCGAACAGATAACAAAAAATCTCAATTTCTGGAGACTAACTGATGCAACTGTTGGATTTTAGAAAACATGCTTCCACATAAATTGGCACATTTTAATGGTCGTTCCAGTTATTAATCATTGATTTAGGACTTGCTAATTAATTACTCACAGATTTGAGAACTAAATCAACCAACTCATTGAAAAAAATATTATGCCTGTGATCAAAGCTGAATTTTCAGTATCATTACATCAGTCTTCAGCAGTGTTGGGGGTAACACATTACAAGTAACGTGAGTTACGTAATAATATTACTTTTTTCCAAGTAACTAGTAAAGTAACGCATTACTTTTTAATTTACTAGAAAATATCTGAGTTACTTTTTTTCCATTTATTGACTGACAGTGCGCTGTGTGAACATGATCTTACTGTAGTTCTAATCTAGACTAAATGTGAACGTGCATTAATTCATCCCACTCGCAAAAAACAGATTCAGTATTCATCAAAATTAATTAAAACAGTGAAATACAAACTCAGAATATGACGCAAACCTGCAATAATTAAACATGTTAAACAACACAAATGTATCTAATCTCATTTTATTAACCAATGTGTTTGCTGCTGACCTTTGATGATCCAGTTCAACCATAATAATAAGCAAAAATGACTTTAGATAAACTAACAATTGTGCTTCATTGTTTTTTTTTTATTGCTGAAGAGTGTTGAACCTTCTTTTTCTGCGTTCTGCTGTACAGACGTGATTTACTCTTCCTTCAGCCTGAGGTTTATTCATTACACTTTTTGGTGTGAAAGGGCTTTTACATTTGCTATAAATAGAACTTCTTGTATTAAAAACAATCAAGCCCTGCTCATATTTAAAAAGTAACGCGAAAGTAATGCAATGCATTACTTTCCATAAAAAATAACTAAGTAACGTAATTCATTACTTTTTTAGGGAGTAACACAGTATTGTAATGCATTACTTTTTAAACTAACTTTCCCCATCACTGGTCTTTAGTGTCACATAATCCTTCAGAAATCATTCTAATATGCTGATTTGAAAATAAAAATAAATGTATTTACAGTCCATTTTTAATGCATCATGAATAAAGTTATCAATTTCTTAAAAAACAACTTCCTGACTGTGAAATTTTATGTATATTGATCTTTTGTAGAAAAAGGGGGCCTTGTTGTTTTAGTGTTTTAAAAAAAAATAAATTCTGTACCATTTTAAACATTGTGATTAAACAAAAAATACAATGTGATTAAACATCAGAAAGATTTCAGAAAGGTAAACGGGTTGACAGTAATGGAACAGTCAGTTTTAATTGAATTTAACATTTAATTACATTTAATTTAATTGACTAACAGTATACATTTCTAAAAAAACAAAACAAAAAAACAGTACCAGTAGCGTACATTTACTGAAAATGTCAAAATAGCAAAATGTCTTGTATTAAAAATAATTCCTAAATCCCAATTACGTTTCCGGGAATAGAAACACAGATATTAAAATTATCTACTATATATCTAATATTTTTCAGGTATTCCATGACTGAAATAAAAGATTTTGAGCCCTAATTCCATTGTATATATTCTTTAGCAATACCTGCAGTCTAACAAAATGAAAGCTGTACCCCAGAAGAAGCCTCCATTCAGATCTATTACAGTCAGAGTAGTGCAGTTAGACTGCACCGCCACAAGATGGATACATGCATCTGTTTTCTAACAGAAAATCACACACTAAATGCTCAGACAACAAAAAAGACAGAATCTCCCCAAAAGCCTTTTTTTCATAACTAATATCAACACTAGACCAGTGTGGGTAAAGATAACAGCTTACAACAAGCCCGATATCAATTGTGATGTTTACTTAAGTTTGTTTTCGTTGTTTTGCCAGTTTCAAGGGAGCAATTTCCAGTGATGAAATTGAACCGCTCTCTTAGAGGTATTCATTCGAATGAGAGGAAATAGCCCCCTTGTCGATGCCTTTCCTGGAGGGAATAAGCCGGACGTGGACTGTGGGGCATAAGCGCGACACGCTGCCAGCTAATAAAGCTCAGGGATAAGTGGAGAAAGTCACTAAAAGAATACAAATAAACATGAGTGGGTGGATTTTGGGGGATTGATTGGCATGTGCAATGAAAACGCCGAAAGCAGCAACATATAGAGTTTTATATTAGGGATGTTCATTTTAACCGTTTAATCGTTAACCGACCGATAATAATTTTGACCGATTAAACCAATCAGTTAAACGGTTTAAAGTCACTTATTTATTTATTTCAGTAATTTATCAAAATATTTTAAAAGGTTTGTTGCATGGTAAAAATAAGCTACGCGTATTTAAAAAAATGTTTTTTAGAGAGAGAGAAAAAAAAAAAAAACTTAAGTCGCCTATATTAAGTCGCATTTTATAATTTCATTCGGAAATAGGCCGACGCGAATTACAAACATAATAAACACTGTAAACATAGCTAGGCTATTTTAGTTCCCCTCACTCCACAACAAATACTTTCAATCAACAGTAGGCTATTTAGAAAAGACCGATAGGCTAATTAAAAATGTAAGAAGCTATAGCTATATAAACGACAAACCAAAACTAATTAATTTAGGCTAAAACGAAACTGAAACCAATGATGGGTCTCTCGTTCGACACAAAATCAAATGTTTCCGTATTCGCGATGTATTTGAATGCCAAAATATTATTTACCTTCACTCGCGTTCCAATATACACGTAAAACAAAATTTTTTGCTTAACTTCACGGCGGTAGGGTGATAACGCTTAACGGCACAGATTTTACTACATCTTTAAACTGAGCAGTGTGTTTTTTTCTTTATGTTTGACTGACTGTTTTTTATTATTATAATGAACAGGCTGCATTGTCAAGGTAGAATGCTTGAATGTGTGCGTGCATGCGGCGCTGGAGCAAGCACTTGATTTTTCCCCTTCTAACAACTGCTCCTTTTAGTCATGATAATCGGACTTGTAAAAGTTTTGCTTTTATTTGTGTACATTCACAATAAAAACAAATCTATGCGCTTTTGTAAAATAAGCCAAAAAATTAGGATGCAGCTTTGTTGTCTGGTTTCCTTTCGCAGTGCACACAAATGAACCGAAACTCTGCATAGTTTGCTTGTTGCAGTTTTTCCTTTTGTTTTTTAAATTACTATTTAAGTTAAAATATATTTCTCGTATAGGCCTATTTATTCGTTATAATATATATATATATATATATAGCGCCTAGCTTTATTATGCTTTTCTCCGCTTGCAAAAGCGCTGTAGGTGCGTAATGTGATAGCTATGAATGATCTTATGAATACTCGTGTTCTGTTGTTTGCTGCTTTTTGCGCATGTAAAATGAATCCCCGGAAAACAAATGTTAGTATTTTTAACGGGTCACAAACACTTATTCTTTCTAATTTAAAATCATCTTGTCGGTTAACGGTTAATAATCGTTATTTTGCATATGTCAATTCAAACTATAAATAACCACAACACCAGAGTAAAGGGTTTATGTCATTCAATTTTATTTTTTCATTCCAATTAGTATATAAAGAATTAATGTGCATCTAGAATGTTAAACATGTTCAAATAAACCGTCAAAAAAGACAAATAAATAAAAAGTTGCCTTTCCTTCCCCTCCCAAATGATTGGGGTGAAAGTAGAGAGCACAGTCTGGCAGACAGTGAGCGTCCGATTCATGTGTGCTTTACCGCGGTAAAGGATCCAGATCTCGCTGGAACAGGCCTTGCGTGCCTCGTCAAGATAAATACTTACTATTATCGATAAGGCAACAAGTATAATCTGTTACTGTGTTAACTAAAGACGAAAGAAAAAGGTGATTATTGCAAAATACAGTAAAAAGAAAAAGGTAAACACTAAAAATGCTCTCGACTAAAGTTACAAAAAAACATACCATTTTATATTTGGTACTATCACAGCAAATCATACTGTCTGCAAAAGGTGCTGCGTAATAGCTGCTGTTTGGATAGTATAACTTCATACGCTTGTGTAACTCCTATTAGACCGAGTCTGCCAAAGATCACAAGCCACATTCTGGAAAACAGCACCGTCTGGAAGAGGTCAAGTCGTTTCGGTGAACATTGGAAAAAGTCATTCGTAAACGTACCTCTTTCAGGATGCTCGGTTGTTGTAAAACCGATTGAATGATATAATCATTGCCAATTCTGTCTTAAAACGTGTTTTGGTTTACAGGAAGAAAGGCACAGTTTTTGCGTTTTCTTAAGTACGGAACAAGGCACTATGCGTGCATATTTATAAGTTACTGCATTGCATGTGAGGCCTTTGCATTAATCATTTATTAAAGTTCAAGTATCAGTCGTAGAGGTGCGGATACTGGGAAGGACTTGCCTTTGAGAAACAGACTCCATCCTGAATGCGTTACGCAAACGTATTATCATGATCAATGATTTATTTAGTGCATTTCAAAAGGTCTAAGGCTTAAACTCCTAAGAAGTATTGCAATAAATGTTTAGGTGCAGAAAGGACAGACAGAAGATACTTGGATTGAATACATGTTGTTAAGGTTTAGATATGGACTAGTTATTTAGTCCTTGGAAATTGCGACAAATACCACAACGATCTCATGCTCTTTTAATAGAACGACAAACCTCTGAAATTTCGAAAAGCAACAAAGTTGCTTTTTAAGGGGAATTTTAATTCCCTTTTTATAGAGATGTTTTTCTCGTAAGGTCTCGCTGTCTAAAAGTTATTGGAAAGGCTGTTTGTGGGATTTTCAAAAGCATATACGATTTACATTTCATGCTAATGACAGAAAAAAACTAAATGGAGGTAAATATTGAAAACATCGCATGGTACATACATTGGAAAGAGCAAAAATCAAGTCAAACCAGTTTACAACACTGCTTACGTTTCCTTTGTCTTCTTAGAAGTGCTATATGTAAAGGTCAATGGTTGGTTTTGTCTTTTTGTCGTAGTTCTAGTAACCCAAAGGCCTTGCTTTGTGCCGTATGTTGTACTATTTTTTGTACTGAAAGATGCCAGGTTGCATTACGATGGAGCAAAACAAGCTTTAAATGACATTTGTGGGCCAGATGAAGGTCTTAAAAGTAGAAGCAAGAAGAATCGGGTAGCAAACTCAGTTTGCGATCGTCAAGGCATGCATGTGTTTGGCGATGTCATATACGTAGGTGATATCAGGCCTTTTCTCTGGGTCGGGGTTGATGCACATATCTACCAGTTTTCTCAGCTTGAGGAGAAAAAAAAAGATAAAAAGACAAAATATTAACAATTCATTATACAGATCCATAATACAGAGATCCACATTAAAAAAGTGACAAGTGAACCACTGGGACAGTAGACAAATTACAGGTTCTGAAAAGTGGTTTATTTCCCATTTGATGGGGTCATGATTATACTGGTGCCAAAGCATCAGTGCGTGTAATGTTTTTCAATAAGGTTCCATTTTGTGAACTATATTTAAAAAAGGTACATTTGTTAAAGTATTTATTAATATTTTTTAACATTAGTTAATAAAAATACAACTCTTCATTGTTAGTCCATGTTAGTTCAGGTCCATTAGCAACATAAATGGATACAACTTTTCATCTTAATAATGTATTATTAAATGTTGGAATCAACATTAACTATGATTAACAAATGCATGCTTAATGTTAACAAATGAAACCTATTATGTGTGTGTGTGTGTGTGTGTGTGTGTGTGTGTGTGTGTGTGTGTGTGTGTGTGTGTGTGTGTGTGTGTGTGTGTGTGTGTGTGTGTGTGTGTGTGTGTGTGTGTGTGTGTATATAAAGACATAATATACATTATATATTTATTTACACTTGCATATTTTCATATTTTTACATATATAAATTACAAATCTAATAATGTAATATAATATATGAATGTACACAAAGTCCAGAAAGCGTATTCTAATGTAGACTATATTTTATAATTTAGTTAATTTAGACAAAAAAAATTTTTACATTTTGAAAAATATTCAACGCACAATAAAAACCTAAAATAATAATAAAAATAATAAATATAATTATTATAAAAAAAATTATAGTAATATAAAAGAACAAGCTTTTTATAATGATAATACAAAATCTAAATGAATAAAAAAACGTTAAAATACACTTTTTAAGCCGTTTTAGTCAGAGTCTGGAGCCCCATATTAATCACTGGGTTAAGGCAAACAAGATGATTGACAAAAATGGCAAGCATTTCAGAGCTCAGTGAACAGCAGAGCCGAGGGATAGGCTTTAAGCAATGTAACTTCCAGCAAGAAGCCCTCTGGCCCTGCGAATGTTTGTTAAGTCTTCGCTACAAACATCCTAGAGCAAAAAAAAAACATACAAACAGTGTCCCTGCAAGTCAGGGACGGATTGAGAGTCGTGATGCTGCACTGAGAAATAAACTGAACCCAGACAAGCGGCAGCAGCAGCATCATTAAAAGTGGGGGGAAAGGAAGAAAAAAAAGTGGAAGGAAAGAAGATGCCCCTGTGTCGAATCGCCATGGCAACCGCCTCTCTTGCCGGGGCCTGGCTGCTGTTGCATGGCGCGGCGTCTCCTAATCAGCCCGGCATGTGAAATGCAAATGCAGACAGTCTGAGAATTAGTGGAGAAGAAATGGGAGGCGGCGGCAGTGGGGGCGAGTAAGGATGCAGATATGTAAAATATTCATGCTTTTGCACGAGAGAAAAGCGGGGGGTTCGATGGTCGCGGATTTTTCCCCCGTTTTAAGGGGGGCTGTCTGTCAGGTGAGATACAAGGAGACGGTAAATGACACACCAAAGATGAACGGCTGACACTTTTTTGCCTTTCGCCTTCAGGAGCATTGTTTACATGTAGACAGGGAGGGAGGCAGGCCTTCCTGTAGCTCTGGAAAGCTGAAGGAATTGCTGAATGGAGGATGAGTCGTGCCGGGCTTGTAAATAATAATAATGGCAGCTTTGGTCGGACGTGCCGGATCTATCAGAGGATTTCGATGGCTGACATCAGAGAGTGACAGCATGTTACGAAGAAAGACCGGCAGTGCTGGAAATTTACAAGCTGGTTTGGCGATGATCTACTTGATGGACTAGTATTAACCTGCTGTTCACAAGCATGGGAACTACAAGTTAAAGACTGATAACTAGTTAAAAAAATAATTCTGTCATAATTTTCTTACCTTCATGCTGTTCCAAACATGTTTTACTTTTTAAAAAGTATGTTTTTTGAACATACAATTATAGTCAATAGGGTCCAAAATTTAGTTTTGAACTCAACTGACTTTCAATGTACGGACAAAACTGTTGGAACATTCTTCAAAATATCTAAATAATGACAAAATTGACATTTTTGGGTGATCTATCCTGTTAAGGACAACAACAGAACGGATGAATGCGCTCCATGTGATGTAGTCACAACTATTAAAGGAGAACTTAACATTTCCTGATAATTTACTCACCTCCATGTCATCCAAGATGTTCATGTTTTTCTTTCTTCAGTCACAAAGAAATTAAGGTTTTTGAGGAAAACATTCCAGGATTTTTCTGCATATAGTGGACTTCAATGGGGATGAACGGGTTGAAGGTCCAAACTGCAGTTTTAGTGCAGCTTCAAAGGGCTCTACAGGATCCCAGCCGAGGAATAAGGGACATATCTAGAGAAACGATTGGTCATCTTCTTAAAAAATATAAAAATGTATACTTTTTAACCACAAATGCTCATCTTCCACAAGCTTCACGCATTGTGTAATCATGTTGGAAAGGTCAAGTGCGGTTAATTATTCGTCTGTTTGTACATTAGTTGAAAAAGGTAGGGTAGGAGTCCTCCAACTTGAAAATTGTCAGACATTGTTGTTTTACTTTTTTGTAAATGGCGTGTGACTTTCTTTGCACGGTCGCTTTGTAAACACTTGGGTGGTATTTCCCCATACGTCAAGAGTTTGTGATTAGGTAATGAGTGAGGTCGAGCTAGTACAAGACAAGCATTTGTGGTTAAAATATATATGCATTTTTATTTTTATTAGAAAATGACTGATCTTTTCAATAGATAAGACCTTTGAAGCTGCAATTTGAACCTTCAACTCGTTGGCTTCCATTGAAGTCCACTATATGGAGAAAAATCCTGGAATGTTTTCCTTAAAAACATTCATTTCTTTTCGACAGAAGAAAGAAAGACATGAACATCTAGAATGACATAGGGTGAGTAAATTATCATGAAATTTTCATTCTGGAAGTGAAGCTCTCCAGTTGAGGTCATATTTTGATGAAATATCACAGCAAATCTCCATTCCTAATTGCGTGGATTCTTATTGAAATGACTAGATTTTGTCTGTGAAAATTAGCTGTACAATGTTAAACGTTACCGTAACTTCAGAAGAATGAAATATCAAAGAGTGAGAAAGAGTAAAAAAAATGTATTGCGCTTGAAACATACCTCTTCAGAGTAATGGTCAGGCGGCAGTGGCGGATAGTCACACTGCTCAATCTTTTTACACAGAGAGTAGAGGTTCATTTTGTCCCCGTAGAATGGACTCTGCAAGGCGGCCATCTATGTGAAGAGAAAAAGGGAAAGGCACCTTTAGAGAGAAGGACATTTGGTTCCAGGTGTCTTGTTAGCTTAAACATGGGTTACAAGTTCTTATGGAACAATCTGGCAAGGTTCATATCATGATAATTTCAATTCAATTTATTCATTTCTTAAGTTTGCAATTTCATCAAAGGTGCAACTAGCCAAAATGCATTTATAATTACTTGCATTTTACTGTTATTTTTATGGTTGTGCCATTCAATTATTTCAGAGTTCACACCTGGAGGTTGAGTAAGTACACAATCCTGCAACGCACACTAAATCTTCATCAAGCAGGGGCTGACTGTTTGTGGAAGAGACTGTGTCCCATGTCACAGACGGCAGCAGACAACTGCCATCTGTTTGCTCAAGACATCAGAAAGCTAAGAGTCAAGTCTATAGAGCATGTATCATGTCACTCCCGAGACGCTGTGCGCTACAGTAATGATATTAAGCACAATAAACATTTTTCATAATGCAATACATTCATTAGCCTAATTATACACGGTTTAGCTTCTTGCAGTATTAAGATAGAATTCGACTGATGTGTGGAAACAAATGTACTTATTGTGAGCATTTCACCGGCTCATTTAACTTACAATTTCACTGTTTTGACTCAAATTGTATTTTTACTTGTTAAAAGGGGGGAAAATTAAAACTATGAAACTATTTACTCGCAATACTGTCATTCCAAATCTATACAACTGTTATTTCTTGTGCTGAACACAAATTAATATATTTTGAATAGTGTTTGTAGTGACACACCAAAATGATTTTTTTACAGAAACGCTGAAACTGAAATTAAAATTCAATTAGGGATTCAATTTGAGCAACATTGTGTAGTTGAACTCTTTATACTGTTTGGGTTGTCATGTTCTCAGGTGATAAATTAAACCAGTCTTAGTAAATTTCTCCATATTTCAGGTGAACAAATGTTATAAATTACTACTCAAGCATAATTTATAAATCAAGGTGAAGTGAGTCCACACTGCCCACGTTTACCTGTTGCATCCTATCCATAATGTGTGGATAAAATGGATGCTGTCACAGTCAAAAACATGTCATCATAAACAAGCTAATTAAACTTTTTGGCAGAAAATTCATTTTTTCACCCTCATGTCTTTCCAGACCTGACTTTTGGAAAAAATCTCAGTGTTTTTTGTACATACAATGGAAGTCAATGGGGTCCAAAGTTGTTATTTTGGACCCCATTGACTTTCAATGTAGGGATAAAAACGGTTGGAACATTCTTCAAAATGGACAATGACAGTCAGAACATATCATCGGAGACAAGATAATTAAACTTTGGTCAGCGACTTCATTGGAAACCGGAAAAATATATATATTTTTTTTTTTTTGCTGTATATTTTCTATTGCCACAGTTTTGGTGGATAACTACTTTTTTGTCCATATATGTAAATGGAAACAACCCCATAAGACCCTATTGACTCACAGTTTGGACAAAAACACTAGAATACTTAAAAAAAAATGTCTTCTGTGTTCCGCTGAAGAAACAAAGCCATACAGGTTTGGAACAACATGAGAATGAGTAACTGATGACGTGCTTTACCACTAACCACAGATGGCAAGTATCTCCAATAGAACCAAAATATGCATGAACTGTAAGTTGGTCATAATAAATCTGGACACATTAATTTGGACACATTTGCCAACTCATGGCCAATTAACTTTCAATATCTGGTCTGAAACACTTAAAAAAAGAAAATTACGTATTTCCTGTCTCAATAAAGCCTTAGAAAAAGGACATTTCAGCATTTCAGAAGATGTTTTGTGGAAAAAAAAGGCAGAAAGAGATGAGCAACACTGTCGAACGTCACAATTCCAGGACATAAATCACGGCGGTACTGAAGACATGCAGTGCATCCTGGTAGCCTGGAGCTGTGCAATCCCGCTCAGCAAGGGAGGCGATGCTTTGATGACGTTATGAGATTATGATACTGCAAAAGCAGACTGGCAAAAACAGCCCCAAGCAAGTCCACTGACTGTGGGTGAGGACATTTTTAGAAAAAAGCTTTCCAGATGCCAGGCATGCAAGCCACACAGTACTCGCACAAAACCACTACACCGCAAACGCACACTGGACGAGAACTCAATTAAATTGACATAGAAGGACAGAAGAAACGGCGAGCGAGTTAACGGGGGTGGGGGATGATCGAGCGAGGCGAAACTACGGTCTGGGCTGTCAGAGGAGGAGCGGAGGAGAGGAGCACGGAATGGCAGAACACATGAAGCAGAGCTGGATTCATCGCTGCTCCGCACCAAATGGGAATGGGAGGGGCGGAGGAAAGAAGGGGGAGTCCCTCTCTAATCAAGGGCAGTGCTGGAACTGGGAGGACTGGGATTGTTCTATAACATGTAGCACTCATACAGCAACCAGTGGTTCTTGTATATGTGTGCCAGAATAAAACTCATCAACTCGTGTTGGGGTATTGTGTTATGGTAAGTCCAAACAGACCACACTTAAGAGCCAATGCCTCCATTCACACAGCAGCAAGTGACATGCAAATGAATTCTAATGAATTCTTTAACCAAAGTCACTTCAATTGTTAAGATTCACACTTATATTTGAGAAAGAGTTCGGTTAGCCTGTGTGGTGTTGTGGTGTGGTGTTTTGTTCTTGTAGGGTTCTTGTCCCAAGAAAGCATATCGACGCAAAACAAAAAAGGATTTCAGCAGATGTTCTGTGAAACGAGGCACAACTTTCCTGAAGCAAAAAGAGATGAATACCAAACAAAAATGTGAGTTGTCATCTGAAAATGTTAGATCCAATCACTGCCTTCTATCAAAACAGCTTCAAAACATTCAAATCTGTTATCAATTAATTGAAATGTAATGGATGAACTCATTTGTATATTAATAAAAAAAAAAATAAAATGTATTTGAGTAATGTGTAATATGTATTCAAATCAGGAGTGTTTCCACTGATGAAGCAAGGGAGGCAGTGCCCCCTCAATATATTGGATGAGAAAAAAACACTTGTAGTACAAAAAAAAAATAACACCACCACCACCACCAATATTACTAAATATAACATTAAAAAGTGTATCACTTGTTTTTCTGAAGAAACACCGTCCAACAGCGACACCAGGAGTCTGCATCTCTCTTGCCTCCCCTGAGCCCATTGAGTTTTAACAGACCCCCTTAAGTGTGCAGTGAGTTAGGTGGGGGTAATTCAGAATGAATGGGGGAAAGTCATGTGAGGATGCAATGCCTCCATTGCGATATGATTGGATATGACTGGTTATGTTTGGCTGTGATTGTTTCATGCGTTAAATCCCACCTCGTGTTGTGAAATTAAGCAAATCTCATGTGACCAATATTTACCAATCTTTGATGACTGATGATACGAAAAATTCAAAAATAGTTATAAATTAACTTAAAATGAATAGCTTAACATAAGTTCACAAATAAAATATATTGTTATATTGTTACTGCTTTGAGCTATCATTTTGGAATAAATATAAAATGCTTAAAAAACCCTAACTTGATGAGAATCATACTTGACTTAAATATAAAATAGTTTTTTTTCTGATAGTGTAAGTAATGTTTATTTAAAGTCCGCATGAACCAGAAGTTTGCGACCATTTTTACTTCCATATTGTGACGTACTTCTGAGAGAAACAGAATATTGAATAAGGAAAATAGAGGGCATGGCTTGTTATTTCCACAGCGAATTGATTGGATGTAGTAAAGTAGGCGTGTCATTCAGAAATGAACACTGGCAGTTGGAGGGGCGTGGCTAAGGATGTCATGATCATGCCCAAGCCGTCAAACTGATGTCATCAGAGAAGGCCCATCATTTTAGAGGGGAGGAGCATTTTCAGATTTGGATTAAAGATTATGAAGGCAAACACATTTTTTTTGTGGATTGACTTGCATGGATGAATTGTTCACCACAGAAATAGCAAAGAGCGCTAACAACATAAATAGTCAATTTCAGAGATGGAAAGTAACAAATTACATTTACTCGCGTTACTGTAATTGAGTAACTTTTTTGTCTACTTTTACTTTATAAAGTATTTTTTTATCATTAATTTTACTTTAGTGTATTTTATTTGAAGTATTGTACTGCGCTACATTTTAAAACACATTAATTACGGAGTAAAAAAAAACTACTGCAGTAAATAATGGGCAGGAGAACAAACTGGCGCTAAAATCACAAGAAAGATGCAGACGGACATGACACGTGTTGTGTAGACCCAGCTGAAAACAAACCCGTCGTATTCTGCTTAAGTTGAACTCAAAGGAAATGAAGTGAACCCTTGGCCATATTTATGCTCTATTATGTAAACTTTGTTTGCCTAGGGAGGCCGAACTAGCAGCTTATAAAATCTTGAAATCGCCCCGTCGCAGGCATGTAGAGGTAAGGTATTTGCATCATTGCATTGGTGGTCAAAATGAAGCTTTGACAGTTTAGCAAAAGGTTTTACACAAATTAGCCAAAAAGACAGTGGTGCAGGGTGTGCAATATAATCTGCGATAATATTGTAATTGTTGTTTTAACGATGTGCGATTTGACATTATCAGTATATTGCCAAAAACTAAACAAAAAACTCTAAACAGTGTGCCGTGAAGTCTAGTAGATTAGACTAGTGCACGCGTGCATTTGGAGTGCTTTCTTTCACTGCGTGATTCAGTCTGTTAAAATTAATTTAGAATGACCACATAATTGAAGATATAGGGGCAGAAAATGTATATATTTATATAATTTCATATAATAAGTCGACATCACATGAAGAGTGCAGTTTTTTTTCTCCAAAAATCACCATGATTACATAGGCCTCTAGTTTTTTTTACAACAGTTCAAAAAACAAGAAGTTAATTGAGAGACTTGCGTTTTTAGACTCCATATTGCCTGTTTTTGCTCCATTTCGACAACAAAAATAATTCCAAACACAGCCACCATAGCACAGGTTTGCATCTCTGACTCTAAGCAATGACAGTGTTTCGTTCCTGAATGAATTAACCATTTAAATGATTCTGTTCAATCGCAATGACTCGCTTATCAGTGACTTGCTGACACCTACTGATGGGTTTAATTTAAAATTTAAAGTATCTTTTTTTTTATATAATTTCAAATGAGCATTCAACATTTGTGACCCTGGCCTGGACCAGAAAACCAGTTTTAGTCTTAAGTCGCTGGGATATATTTGTAGCAATAGCCAACAATACATCGTATGGGTCAAAATAATCAATTTTTTTTATGCCAAAAATCATTAGGATATTAAGTAAAGATCATGTTCCACGAAGATATTTTGTAAATTTCCTACTGTAAATATATCAAAACTAAATTTTTGACAAGTAATATGCATTGCTAAGAACTTCATTTGGACAACTTTAAAGGAGATTTTCTCAATATTTACATTTTTTGCACCGTCAGATTCCAGATTTTCAAATAGTTGTATCTCGGCAAAATATTGTCCTATCATAACAAACCATACATCAATGAAAATATTATTTATTCAGCTTATGTATAAATCTCAATTTAGGAAAATTAACCCTTATGACTGGTTTTGTGGTCCAGGGTCACATTTTATGTCTTATTTATCTAAACATTATTTCTGCATTTGTAACTGCAGGCTAAATGCATTCATGTCAGTGTGTAAATACATCTATGCCACTTCAGATGAAGCTTCTGTGTTTCCTCTGCATTGCAAAGATGAATTTTGTTGATACTGATTTAATTTGCCTGGTAACATGCCTAATGTGTTATTATTCTAATTAACTGATTAATTTAATTAAAAACACCTAGTTTGAGATTTATAGGCCCATATCCCAGGTGTGTCAAACTCAGTTCCTGGAGGGCCGCAGCCCTGCAGAGTTTAGTTCCAACCCTGCTCCAACACACACACCATGTAGTTTTCAAATAATCCTAAATGATTAGATTAGCTGGATCAGATGTGTTTAATTAGGGTTATATCTAAACTGTGCAGGGCTGTGGCCATCTAGGAACTGAGTTTGGCTATCCCATTTTTTCTCCCCTCCCATTGTTAAAATGTAACTAAGTAATTTTACTCAGAGTAAATTTTAAATAAGCTACTTTTTACTTTTACATGAGTGATTTTTAGACTAGTACTTTTACCTGTACTTAAGAAAAATGTAATTAATGTAATGGTACTTTTACTTGAGTAGAATATTTTCATACTCTTTCCACCTCTGGTCAATTTTGATTTCATGCAGACTTTAACCAAGAAAACGTGACTGGAACATGAATTTACATTTGATAAAAAAATAAATGCCTCTTCATTATAGAACACCACCACACACTTCTGATTCAAATATCTAAGCTATTGAAATGAACTGTCACTACTTTATATTCTAAAAGAGAGTAGAAAGGAGAAAACATTGTAGAAGACAGTTTTGTTGCACTTTGTGGTTGCACTGAGAATGCAAAACGATACATTTTGGCGCTTCAAATCATGCTAACAAACCAAAACACAATCGGTTCCAATATAAACAACTGCTATTCAAGCTCGTAAAATGTGGTTAAAAAAAGAAAAGAAAAAAAAGACAATTAATAAGTTAAAAGATGAATAAAAAACAAAAATGTGAGTTGTGCGGTGCAGGGCAATTTTCTTTAAATCCGTTGGTAAAAGTGGCACTCAACAAGCCTCAACAAGTACCATTAAATATTACATTGAAAATAGAGAAAGAACGTGCACAGGTAATTATATATTTTTTTACTTCTGATAGGTAGGATAAAAGTAACGGAAAAGTAACGAAAACCTATTTTTGCAGATAAATGCTGGATTTGATGTCCTTGTTCCTCCATCAGTTACAGGGATGGGAATGTGTCTGTGTGTGACAGTAATAGGCTCTGTGAATGAGTGTGTTTTGGCCAGACGGCGCTTGGTGTGTTTTCCAGTAAAAAAAAAAAAAGATTCTTCACAACAAAAGGCTAGATGTTTTTTTCCCCACTCATATACAGTAGATAATATACTTAAGGAGTAATTTCATAGCAACATCTGTCTCGGCAGTGTGCCGCCGCTCTTGCAATGAGTTCCTCGGGATAATTGCGACGTGCAGTACCGTAGAACTGCATTTAGTGAGATGAAAACGCAGCGTCGGCTTTGACTGTTTACATTGCGGTGTGCGTACCTGTGGAAGTGTGGCCACAGAGGGGGGTCAGGGGCGAGTAGCAGCTGTAGCCAGCAAAGGGTTAAACAAGGACCACCATATTTTCATGCATCTTCTGCTTCTGACAGATGAAAAATGTCAACTGTCCTGTTTTTATTTTGGAGTTTTTGCACTATTCATCTGGTTCATTAGTGCCTGGGCGCTCTTGGCCCTGACAGCTGCTCGCCCCGTGCTCCTGGCCCCTGAATTTTTCAGGCTAATTTGATTCAGGGCGCCCAGGCGATGGGCAAGATGATTGACTTGCTCCCTGACCCCCGGAGCCCAGCAGCTCCCCTCATTGGTATTCCAGAGGAGTCCACCCCGCACCACGCTGGCCTGCTGTCTGTCTGCGGGGCTTCGGCTACCGGTGCACGGTGGCAAAAGACACACGCATTTACACACTCACTCACACGCACACACAAAAGAGGGGGGAAAAAACGCACACACAGACACCAAAGCTCAGAGGAACATACTTAAACAGAATCTCAACCACCAACACATAAGTGCGCTGACACAAATACACACCAGACACGTAAAAACAGCCACACCTGCTCAGAAACACACACACATAGATAGATGCTCACAATATTACAACAACAGGAACGAAAAACAACTAAAAAAGACAAACACATATGGCCACCCAGATAGGAAGACAAAAACAGACTCTTTTCTAATACCTACCTGAATACAACCTAACCGCCCTGGCTTGCTACAATACCTTTTTAATGGATGAACCTATTAGGCCAAACTATATTTTTTATATAATATATTTATACAGAGCATTTTTTTTCTCTATGCAAACGCAGACACAAATTCAGAAAAAAAGCAATACTCCGGAGGACAACATAGTTCAAATATCTGAGCCTTTAAAATTAATTTTAATTGTTACATTCCAATATAGTAGTTTTGAAAGGCTATAAAAGATAGTTTTGTGCAAACACAATGCCCCTTGTGGTAGCACTATGAATGTCACGAGAACTTGCATTATGAATTAAAATGAAACACATTTGGCACACTAAATCAAGCTACCAAACTGAAATATCCATGCCGACCTCTAAGTGAAATACGTTCGTGTCAGGTTATTATAGTTTTGCATTTTTTAAATCATTTTTATTTTAATATTGCTTTAAAATTGTCCCTATAAATTTCAGTTCCGTTTTTATTTTTTATAATTTGGTTAATTTTAGTTTCGTTTTTATTTTTTGAACAGTTTTCTACCCTATACAGTTTAGTTTCCGTTTTAATTTTAGTTTTAGTAATTCAAGTTTAGCAGAATTAACAATGTAAACAATGCATATTGGTACCATATTGGCCATTGGAAAATATTAGAGATTTTTTTATGTATCATAGTGGTCAATAATACATTTTTATGCATTCTTATTTACTCTGTTTTTACATTCAGATTAATTTTGCTATATCATATTTTGAAGCTTTAACAACACTAATTTAATAATGCACTTGAATGTAATCTTTGGAAAATCTCAAAATTATAATTTTTTTCCATACCACACATTATGTTGTTGTAATGCCTAAATTCACTTGTAGAACTTAAAATGACTGAGCTTTGTTTTTGTATTTAAAATTTATTTTGACAAAAGCGTATAGAATTTTAATGTCCGCCATTTATTGGATATTAGCCATAAAATGAAAATAAACACTGGCTTATTGCATCAGCATTCATCTCAATCTAGGAGATCGTTCCATTGTCTTAATATTGATCATTGTACTTCATTGAACTCTTTGCATGCCAATTAATCTCCTAGCGAAGGTCCTAGTTCTCAAGAGCCATGGAAGAGGGCGTAGCATATAAAAAGAGTCATGTTCGAGTGTGAGAAACCATCATTATTTCATGCGGCTCATCCTTCTCACACTCTTTTTTAATTATATATTAATCAAATGGGGGTGCAGGCATAAGGAAGGAACACAATTAAATATGAATCCATATTCTGCAAAAAGTCCCCATCTGATGCCACAAACAGGCACTGACTTGTACGAATGCCTAACCTACACACAACACAGAGTGATGTTTAAGCTCGCTGGGTTTTCCTCTTGAACAAATGAGAAAAGAAAAATCACCACTTCTTCTTAGTAGCACCATCACCCCAACAAGAAAAGCTTCAGACACGTGTTATGTTTGTAAATTTGCTGAATGAGTGAACAACGCTTCTCAGTTTTATGCATCATTAGCAAAACATGTGTGGAGTGGCTCATCAGAATGTTAAGAGTTCTTCCGAGATGCAGGCTTTCACGTACACTCCTCTACCAAAGCATCTTTTAAGAACATGAGTATTCCGCAGCTGTACACGGCTGGGCCAAATTAATTCACTAAGCTATCAAATTAAAATCTGAGATCCGTGGTGAGAAGACACCGAGGTATAATGGGTAATCTATATTTGAATAGGATGCGGGCGGGTTTAATTAGCTCAAACGTCTTGATGGATATTTACTACTCAGGTGTGGGATAACACTTCTCAAAAAAATCTGCTTTAAAAATGTAATCTATAAACCTACCGAAATCTGAAAGTGAAGTGCAGCACTGCATCCCAGCAACTATGGACTAAGCATTCTTATTTAATGACAGAATATCATTAGCAACACATGAATGCAACATACCTCTTGCATAGTGTGCATGCTAATCGGTTTACTTTTAACGCTCTTGTTAATCCGATTCAGTTCTCATCATTCGACATTCTACTAAAAACACATGGTCGTAAACGAAGATGTGACTTCACAGTTTTAATTGTAAAACCTGGAGCAGGAAACCTGGCCTCATGTTTTTGCGATGAAGGGAGATGCAACGGTCTCTGCCTCTTATTTATGCCAACATAAATCTGAAACACCTATGAGAAAGGCTATTAAGAAGGGGTTTAAGAGGACTTCAAAAGGCCGGGCCAGACCATGAGAACAGAGATCCACCAATATGAACTCGGTCATAAACAGCGAGGACACCGAAAGGGCAATCTGGGTAGCTTGAGACGATCCATTCATTTTCAGCATCATAAAACTCAACACCAAAACCAATTGCATGAGTGCTCCAAGGATGGGTTAGGAGATCATAGGCTAATACAGCCACAGGAAATGGTCTTGATGGTTGGGGGAAGAAACATATAGAAGAGAATCCATAAAAATGTGTGGTCTAGGGCTGAAACGATTCCTCGAATAACTCGAGTAACTCGAATGCAAAAAATAATCGAGGCAAATTATGTGCCTCGAAGAATCGTTTTATTAATTTACTAGGGATGCACTGAATTTTCGTCCGCCGAAAATATATGCTACGCCGCACCGTCCAGCAGTGTTCAGGTTTCCCCTCTCACTCAGCCGTCATCACTGCGCCGTGTGACACTCTGCTCTATCATTCTGCTCAGTTACCACTCATGCTCACCGGAAAAGCTAAGTCCGCTCAAATAATGTGCCAACAAGAAATGTCTATGTAACGTTAGTATACTTTTTCCTGTTTGCAGTACATTTACATTTATGCATTTAGCAGACGCGTTTATCCAAAGTGACTTACAGTACATTTAGGTTATACATTTTTTTTGTCAGTATGTGTATTCCCTGGGAATTGAACCTACAACCTTTGCGCTGCTTACGCAATGCTCTAACACTGAGCCACAGGAACACTCAGTAGCGTTGCTGTGCTGTGACATGCTGTGGTACAGCTGTACTGGGCAAGGCTGGTAAAATCTCCTTATCCCCGCTATGCTCTGCTCACATTCGCTGATAATACCGCTTTGCCAGGGTTTTTATATTGTTATACATGTTCACTTAATGTTTCCTTACATCGTTACACGATCGGTCACAAAATCACTATTGGTAACGCGATTTATTATAATACTTTGTCCTCAGTTGGTCAGAACAAACGTGGCAAACTTACTTGTTCAGATGACAATATACTGTGAAAATTCGACAGAGAGGCAAAACTTACAGACTGCAGCATTAACTAAAATGAAACTGAAACAAAATAAATACAGAGTATATAAATATATACTATTTTATGAAACTTAAATAAAAAAAAAAAGGATTCAGTTGAAGTACTGAAATGACTAAAACCGAAATAAAGCTAAAAACGATCAAAAAATATCATCACCAAACAAGTCATCACCATGACTTTTTCACTAACTACTTACAATAAAGTTTTTTATTTTATTTGAAGAAAAAACATTTATTATTTTTTTTTTTATTATAAATTTGCATTTGAATTGGGTTTAGCAAGTGGGTTTTAGCACTTGCTATATGAACACTATTTAAAATGCTGGACATGATTCAGAAAGTTTAGACAGCATTGGAAAAACAAATAGGAAATTAATTTAATCTAGTGGAAACATCTGGTACTGCATTCAAACTAAATCTTACAGAAAGCTCAGTTTTTCAGATATCAACCTCAAATTTGGAACACGACTTGATTTCCTCTTAGTTTTAGAATAAAACATGTTCCACTACGATAACTTTTAATTTCACTTTAACTTTTTTTATACACACGTGTGGATGTGTGTAAATTGTTGCAAAAACTTGGTATAAAGTTTAACAGCAGTTAGCCTTCAGCCTACTAAAACATTTATTAGGTAATTTGCTTAACGCCCAAAATATGAACTAAACACCCAGACAGATGGTTCTCAATTCTTCCACTTACCACAAAACCACACATTTTCTCTAAATTGCAGAGAGCTGTCAATAATGCAGATGGACCGTTCAGTACAGTGCAGTGCTATTGACAGATGCACAGTGGAGAGCACGTGTCCCGTCTGCCATGAAGGCCGTTGGGGAGTCAACCCCAGCTCTGGCTTTGTCCTGCACCCATCCTATTCATCACAGGATGGCCGGGCAGCCACATCAGCTGACCAAATGAGCTCCAACTGAGAGCATCGGCATCAAACGGAATAGCAGATGCATATTGAGGAATACAATGTACAGGTATTGATAATTTTCAATCAAGGCCTCGCGACCTCAACAGCTTGCACCGCCCCCGCCCTCCTCGAATCCCCCATAACAGATCGACTGAAAGATTTATGCTCTCAGAATAAAGGAATTACATGCACACATATAGGCCTTTCACACAAAATAGATCAATGAGGATCAATGGAAGATGGCACAAGTCTGCAAATTACCAATTCAGTAGTTCAGCACTGAAGCTAGCGATCGATTGTCTACTAAGACAATGTTTAAACACACACACCAAAATAAATACAACTGGACATACAAAAATATGGGCCTATATTATGAATTGAACATTGATGAAATGACACATCATTCTTTTTGTCCTATCTATTAAATTATTCAAAAATGCATAAAAATTGATTTCATACATTCAATGGCTTGAATACATCTCTACTATGATGAACGTATTTTTAGTTTCTAAATTACAATTAATTTGGTTATTCTGGGGTAAAATGTCAGAGAGCAGAGAGAGAGATAGCTGTTCTGATATTATAATGAAGAACAAAAGCTTAAAAAACCTGTTTCACAGGTTATTAACATTTAACAAACTTCAAAATTAGTTCAGGTTGCGATGTAACTTTGCAAAAATTTGAATAAAAAAATATAATCAAAAAATAGATTTTTTTAATTTTGTAATCGTGTGTTTTTTTATTTTTATATTTTACATATTTTATTAAATTTGATTTAATTTGTATTTAATAAAATATGTAAAATATTAAAAAGTAATTTGATTTTACATTTTTTCTTAAACTTTTTATTTTACATGTATTTATATTTTAAATTGAGGACACACCAATGACACACACATAGACTAAATCACAAAATAATTATAAAAAAGTAAAAACTTGACAAATGTAATTTGATCGTAAAATTAAATTTTTTCTTAAAACTTTTCTTAATTTTCTTTAAGAACGGAGGACATGCCATTGACCCACACACCGACTAACTAATATATACACATATATATAAAATCTTTGCTGTCTTTTGATTTTTAGAGTTAAAAAAATGAATAAACATTGAGATGATCAACTGAAAACTTCAAAACTTTGTAATAACGAAAGAAAAACAGTCCACAGTCCTCCGTTACTGTAACATCACAGCAACTGCCGGCGGGTTTGCCGATCATAAGATCTGCCACTCAAACAGATGTCAATTCATCACCTCCCAGCTCCCCGCCTCCTCCAGGTCACGTGACCTGCTGGAAGCGGGACAAGATGAAAGTCTTCGTGTACCAGGGGGCGACAGCGCCGATCTGTTCGAGGCCGAGCCCGGACCTGGCTTTAAAAGAAGCTTAAGAGATCACAACTGTTCCCCGTTTGCCTTCTCCCCGCACTTGGCTGACCCATGGCCACTGCCAAGCAGGGCGGACTGATCACACTGATGGGCCTGGTGCATTATGGGAGACTAATTAGTGCCAAGAAATGCTGTCTCCAAGCAGCGGTGAACTCAGATGGTTGTTTTTCAGCCCCAGGCACTTTGGGAGGTGTTGCTACTGGTAACCCCCCCTCCCCCTCCCCAAAAAGAGGCAAAAGACGAAATGGAGGAAAAAAAACACTCTGGGGATTGAGGGGATAGAACGGGTACCGGACTAACAATGTGTCTATTTCCACACTGTGCGAGTCTGAATTTGCGCCTGCTTGCGTGTGTTTATACAACAGTTTTTGGTAGCCAGTGTGTCTCCTGGGATCAAGCATCCTGTCGTTTACGGATTGCTGCTACCCATTCCAGGTGGCCCAAGTCACCTGGTTAAGAGGAAACCAGGGCAAAAAACACAGAAACACACAAAATGGCCACTTATGAACAGGGATCTGTGATTTTGCAAGATATGTTATGCAAGATCTCACACTGTCGGATAATTAAAGGGACAGTTCCCCCTCACCTTCATGTTATTTCAAAGACTAACGGTCTTTTGTTGAGCACAAAATGATACATTTTTGAAGAATATACAGGTTATTTTTTTTTTTTTTCTCAATTTAAAGAAACTTCTGAATGAAGCATTCATGAAAATGTTTTTCTTTCCAGTTACTTTCTACAGTCTGAAATAGTTTGTCTTTATTTTTTTGTTTAAGCTACATTATTGAATCCTATAAAAACAGTGGTTTTCAACCAGTGGGACCCTTTTAGTTTTTTAATTATTTAAATGTAGTTATATTAAAGGGATAGTTCACACAAAAATTTAAGTTGTCATCATTTACTCATCCAAACCTGTAATAGTTTCCCTTTCGATATTTCACTCGTACTGCGTCGAAGACGCTTGTATGGGAATAACTATGTTTTCCTCTTCAACTGAAGCCTTTTTATAAATCACGCAGTGAAACTGCACGTCCATTGGTTCATGCAGTACTAAAAAATGAACCATTGGCTCTGCCATTGGTGGCGCGCGAGCCTATGGCTATGCAGCCCGCCATAGCCTGCCAAAATGGGCGGGGCATCTGGCTATATAAAAGGCCGCTTCGCCGACGCATCTCAGATTTCTTCTCTTCAGCGACAAAGACCCTTCTTTGCTGACTCTTCGCTGACGCCGGGATCCGCCATTGAAACACCTCACGTAGCCGGATTAGGACCTCTCGCAGCGAATAGCTTGCAGACTCGGTCATCCCCTGCAGCCATCTGGCATCGATCCAAAGAGCCTCACTAAAAGAGCAAATTTCACGGCGTTGTTGCAAATGCTGCGCCGTCATTGTAAGACATGCAGGTCTCCCCTGTACGCTGATGACACTCACGCTGAGTGTGTGTCATGCTTGGGGAAATCGCACGCTGATGCTGCGCTCAGCGGGAATGACTGCTCTCTTTGCGAGAGTTTCAGTCTTGCCTCTCTGTGCTCACGGATAGCTTTCTTTTCAGAGAGCGACTCTGCCCCTCGCGCCCTCCTGTTTTCTTCCTCCCAGGGACCTGTGAGGAAAAAACAGCGGGGCAGAGGATTCGAGCAGCCGGTGACAAGCGAGCTCACGCCGGCTCAATGCCCGCGTGCCTTGCCATCAACACAGAGAGAGCATTTCCACTTCCGTATGTCCGCTCAAAGCTTTACAGAGAATGCTGGGCCTTATGGCAGCGGCTTCGCCGGTACTTCGGTTGGGTCTGCTTCACAGAGGGTTCCATCCGCGGCTTGGCGTCACGGACGCAACTGCATAATGGTGACTCGGGCCTGTGTATCAGCCCTGGCCCGTTGGAGATACCTCTTCTGGCTAAAGCAAGGCGTGACCTTAGACACGGCGCACAGAAGGAAGGTTGTCACGACAGACGCTTCCAACAAGGGTTGGGGAGCGCTGTGCGAAGGCAAACTGACCTTCGGTCTTTGGTCCGAGAAGGAGTCGGGCCTGCACATCAACTGCCTAGAAATGCTAGCAGTGTGCCAGGCCTGTCAATTCTTCCTGCCGGATATACGGGGACACCATGTGCTAGAACGCTCAGACAGCAGGACCGTGGTGTCATACATAAATCACCAGGGCGGCCTCGTCTCGAAGCGACTCTGCATGCTGGCGAACGACCTTCTTGTGTGGGCTCAGAACAATCTGCACTCACTGAAAGCGATGCATGTGCGAGGCAAGATGAACCATGGAGCAGACATGTTGTCAAGGAACAACGTCTCCTCAGGGGAATGAGCACGGGAACCCGCTCCCGGTTCAGAAAATTTGGGAAGTATGTGGCATCCGCTCTATGCTTTCCCTCCAATCGCTCTGCTACCGCAGGTACTCAGGCGAGTCAGGGAGCAACGGCACAAACTCATTCTAATAGCCCCCATCTGGAGGAACCAGCCATGGGTGTCAGAGTTATTCCAGCTGCTCGAGGCAGCCCCGTGGCCGATCCCCTTGAGACGGGACCTCCTCTCTCAAACGAACGGCACGATATGGCATCCACGGCCCGAGTTATGGGCTCTGCATGTGTGGCCGCTCAATGGGAGCCTTTTGGCCTCCCAGAGCGTGTCCTAAACACGATGGCAGAAGCTAGAGCCCTGTCTACTCGACACCTCTATGCTCTGAAATGGTCTGTTTTCTCGACTTGGTGTCAAGACCGCGACTTAGATCGGTCACCTCCGATGTGTAAGTGGTTCTCTAATTTCTGCAGGAGATGCTGGATAAACAGCGCTCCTCATCCATCGTCAAAGTTTAAGCGGCAGCCATAGCGGCTTTCCATGCCCCTATTGCTGATCGGTGGGCAGAGAGAGTGCGGTGGTTAAATGTTTACAAGACGCCAGGAGATTGAATCCTCCGTGTCCTCGTGCAGTTCCACCTTGGGACTTACCTACCATACTAAGGGCCCTGAAAGGGCCCCCGTTTGAACCATTGCAATCCACGAGCCTCAGAGCACTCTCGTTAAAAACCGCCCTGCTGCAAGCACTGGCATCGGTCAAGCGAGTAGGAGATCTGCAGGCACTATCCATCAACCCGGCTTACCTGGAATTCGGGCCTAACGACTCCAAGGTTGTCCTGAAACCAAGGCTGGGTTATGTACCTAAGGTGCTCTCCACTCCACTCAGAGCCCAGGCTATAGCGCTTTCCACGCTTCCCACCTCGACGGGTAGCCAGGAACTGTCCCTGCTCTGCCCCGTTAGGGCCCTGAGGGTATACATTGAGCATTCTGCCTCATACAGGAAATCAGAACGGCTTTTTGTCGGCTTCGGTAATCGCGCCAAAGGTGGCCCTGTTACGAAGCAAGGAATTTCTAGGTGGTTAGTGGATGCTATTACCCTAGCATACTCCTTGCATTTGCAGTGCTCCATAGGAGTCAGAGCCCATTCAACCAGAGGCATCGCCTGTTCCAGCGGGGTGTCCATTTCGGAAATTTGTGAGGCAGCCGGCTGAGCCTCGCCATCCACATTTGTAAGGTTTTACAACCTGGATGTCCCTGCCTTGCAGGCCAGACTCCTTTCTGCTAAAATAAGCTATCTTATGGGTTTACTTGATCAACATTGCTCAAGCCCCTCCTCCACTTGGTCTAACCATACTATATGGACGCCAGGTATCAACTTACGGTACTACACCCAGGCCACGGATGACCCTATGGCTCAGCCTGTGCTTGGTGTATTCTCTTGACTCCCCTGGGTCTTACTCCCACGTGAGTCTTGGTGTTGAGTCGTTCCACGTCATAGCATGGCGTGATTGTACTTGTTCCCATACAAGCGTCTTCAGCGCAGTACGAGTGAAATATCGAAAGGGAACGTACTCGGTTACTATCGTAACCTCGGTTCCCTGAGATATGGAACGAGTACTGCGTTCTTGGCCGTGCTATGAGCTGCACTCCTCAGTCGCTTCTTTCGAAGAAATCTGATATGCGGCGACAAAGCGGCCGTTTACATAGCCAGACGCCCCGCCCATTTTGGCGGGCTGCATAGCCATAGGCTCGCGCGCTGCCACCGAGCCATTGGTTCGTATTTTTAGTACTGCATGAACCAATGGACGTGCAGTTTCACTGCGTGATTATAAAAAGGCTTCAGTTGAAGAAAAAAAGAGTTTTTCCCATACAAGCGTTTTCGACGCAGTACTCGTTCCATATCTCAGGGAACCGAGGTTAAGATAGTAACAGAGTACGTTTTCTTGCATCGAACATAAAAGATGATATTTTGAAGAATGTTGAAGAACCAAACAGTTGTTGGTCCCTATTGACTTCCAAACTAGGGAAAGCAATAATATGCAAATCAATAGGGACCAACAACTGTTTGATTACCAGCATTCTTCAAAATATCTTATATTATGTTCAACATAAAGAAACTCATACAGGTTTGGAACGACATGAGGCTGAGCAAATGACAATTTTGGGGGTTAACTATCCCTTTAATGCATTTCATAAAGCTGCAGTCCATAACTTTTGCCTCTTTGTCGCCATTTGATTGCAAACCTGGAATTGCAGTTTCTTGCGGAATTATCTTCCGTGCGTGGGGTTGTGATCCGGTGTTCCGGCACGGCTTCAGCACGGATGAATCTAATGTTTTGAGGTGAATGTGTGGCTATCAGTCACTGCACCGGTGTGGATGTATACTGTACTTCGCAATCACAGATTCTAGCCTATGTCTTGGAATATATGACCCAAATAATAATTTTCCCCGTACATTGCCATCTGAACAAGTAACAAGTCTGCCACGTTTGTTCTGACCAACTGAGAAAAAAGCATTACAAATAAATTGCGCTACCAATTGTGATTTAATCTAAAGATCATTTAGCTCATTTCACATTTAACCATGCAAAGTATTATCATTGTTATACTTTGTTCTCAAATTATCAATGTTAACAAAATCAGCATTGCGTGACTGAGTATAGTGTGTATTAGTGTAGATTTCAATTTCTGTACAGTCTAATATCTAATTGTCATACCAGTCAAATTTCATATCAAGAAATAATTTTAACCCAAAAAGCAAACTATGCTCCCTTCGAACTGGTTTTCTTTAAAAATACATATATTGTGTAATCCCCGGCTATCTGTAATCAGAAGCACATTTAAAACTGGAATATAATGTAATTTCATCCACATGTTTCATAAGCATAAAATCCTTTCTGGATTACAATCCGTCATCAAAATGATACATTAATTATTACAGCTGCTGTGAGACAAGGCTATAAATGATCTGCCACCTGCAGGATCCTCACATGTGATAGCCTACTAGCCGGGAAAACTTCTTTATGTTTACAGACATGATGTAATGATGCAGTGCCATGCTCAAATTTCCTGCGAAAACCTACCCGTACAACTCAAATTAGAAAACATTATCATAAGCTAACCGTTGAATCGGGCTAAGGTAAGGAAATAGTTTTGAACACTGTCTGGTTATGTACTTCTTCAAATTGATTTCGGATAATTTTTAACCAAGAAAAGTTACTGACATACAACTTTAATTACAAAATGATTTAACAAAAAACACTAAAAATTAAGATATACAACATTAAACTGACATATTTTTTTAGTTTATTTTTATTACAACATACGTACTAAAGGGGGGCCATGAAATAAAAAAAGATTAAGAATCACTGCTATCAAAACCTTAAAAAAATACTGAACTGATATTGATTCACTGTTGGCCCAAACATTTACCACTGGCACTTAAATATTTGGGCTTCCAAGCTTCAAAATGACAAAAGAGCACATTAAAGTATCCGAAAAATGGTTCATATAGTTTTTTAAAGCTTTGTGTTCTTCTTAACAGTAATCTGAGCTTCCCTCCCTCCAGCATATCTACACCAGGCGGTGTATAAGAAAAACCCGTAGGAATGGCTTGAGGGATAGCTTTTTCCCTCAGGCTATCAGGCTAATGAACAATCAAAAATAATACACCCTACAGCGCACTCCCACTTTACGGTATGCCATGCACTGCACTTTAACTTTTACACAGTTCAACTGGACTACACACACACACTGCACAAATACAAAAAATCTGGTGGTTCTAATGCACATCCATGACACATAGCTTATGTATAATCTTTTGCACCTTCGCATATTACTGTGTGTATATATGTTTCGTGTACATAATGTAGAATGTGTACATAGGGTGTATAATGTGTATTGATAACTGCAAGTATGTCTAATAGTACACTGTGTGTACTGATATGTATGTGTATTTTGCACATTGTCTTCTGTATAAGTCTGTAAGTATGTACTGTCTATATGTAAATTGTTTCTGCACTGTCTGAAGCACGCTCTCAAGAATTTCACTCACCAAGGCACATGTGCTTTGGTGATGTGACAATAAAATTGATTTGATTTGATTAACAGACCAAAATCTATAGTTAATCACTGAAAATCCGACCTTTGTAGCTGTTCTTGATCCATTTCTGAGAGCAAGAAGTAGTCATGTCTAATATGTGTTTAATATGTGAATGAATTATTATTTTAGTCTTTTTAAGATATATAGAGTAATAATCTAGACATATAAATGACATATATAGAGTAATAAACTAGACATATAAATGTAGTAATCTATAAAAATAAAAGAAATCAACTGGACCAGTTCACAAAACTATGTGAATGACTCATTGATCCAATCATTGCTAACCCTAATTCTAACATCTTACTGAAGGTGAAAATTATTAATGAATAGCAACTTAAATTAATTAAAGTTTACTACATGACTTCAGAAAGCTTGGAGTCAAATAGTCCACTTTTGTGGTGTTTATTTGTCATTTGAAGCTTGGCATCCCCAGTCTTGTTCTTCAAAAATGTACCTTTCACTAAAAAAGGTTTCGGAATGACATGAGGGTGACTAAACTATCCCCTTTAAGGTCTAAACATTTATCACAGCCAGAAAAAAACACAGCTGGCCTCCTTGCAACTTCATTTTCAATTTAGACTGAAGGTTGAAGAGAAAACCGCTGCTCTGAGTCTAATGGATCCTGGTTCGCTGTGTCGTGGAGAAGCGTATGCTATTAAAACCTAATCAAAGCAGTCAGTATCATTTCGTAGCAAGAGCAGTGGATGTTATTTAAAACACATGTAAATGTCATTCAAATTTCCTCATCAGCTTGGGAACATACTCCAGGTATCCTTTGCGGAGATCATTTATCTCAGAGTACAAAACCATATTGTAATTTTCACGACAGACCGCAAGGTGTAGGATTGCGTCTCACAAAAGGAGAAGAACAGCGCTGGCAGAAGCTTGGGAAGGGAATGGGAGAGTTAGGGAGGGCTGAGGTGGGTTTCTATACCTTACCTCATAGAGCAGGCAGCCTAGCGACCAGATGTCAGATTTGAAGTTATATCCGTTTTCGTGTATTCGCTCGGGAGACATGTAATATGGGGTGCCCACTGGAACAGAAAAAAAGACAGATAGAGACAGAGAGAGAGTTAGGCTGTCTGGTTTGCTATGCGAGGAGTTCATCCATGGATGCTTCATTGACAAAGGTTTCAGACTGAGGAGTTTTAGATGACTAAAGAGAGGTTGCTAACAACAAACTCAGCGATGCGTGTGTACATTGTGGAGGGAAAAACATTTAAATCCTTTGTATACTACCATTGAAAAGTTTGATATATATAAAATTTTTTAAATTGATCAGAATTGACAGTAGAGACATTTATAATGTTACAAACAATTTCTACTTTAAATAAATGCTGTTCTTTTGAACTTTTGTCAAAAAATCCTTACAAAAAGAATCATGTTTTCCCACAAAAAAGTTAAGCTTTTTTAAAATTTAATAATAGGCAGTTTACTGTGTTGTGGCTTTTTTTCGTTGTGTTGGAATTTTGTTGTGCTATTTATTATATATAGATATATATATATATACTTTAATTTTTTATTCATTTTCATATTTATTACAAACAAAACTTATCTCTCAATTGCAGGTGGATGAGTGAGTGTAATAACTAGTGCTGTCAAACAATTAGCGATTAATCCCATCCAAAATAAAAGTTTGTTTAAATAAATATGAGTGTGTAGCGTGTACCCTTTATATTTATTCTGTATATATAAATTAGTGTTGTCAATCGATTAAAAAAATTAATTGCGTTAATCACAGTCATGGACTGTGATTAATCATGATTAATCCCAAATTAAAAATACTATGATTTACCTGTAAATGTGTTGAAATAAAGAAATGCATGACAAACTAGTTTAAGGAAACAGAGCCTTTCACACCTCCGCCAGGTATAAGACATAATTATAAGACACCTTATTATTCTTTTATAATTATTCTTTTGTTTTTATTCAGCCATTATCAGTCTTTTTACTGGCATTAAAACATTTACCAAGCCACATCACTTCAATCCCAGTATACATTTACCCAACTATTATCAAAAGTATTTCTAAATAAATACAATAAAACATTTTCTTGTGACCTTACGTGAAGTATTATGACAAAATGCATTATGAAGAAGAATTGGACCTGTTCTGCAGCTGCATTAGAGCTAACATTAGCATCATGCTTCATAAGACAATTTATGAGATTAATAGTACACTTTTACTCAGAACTCACTTCAAACCACCATCGAGTGTTTGTAATAACTTCCTTTTGTGATCACATGTGGAATTTGGTCGTTTACTGTTGTTAAAATGTGCTATTTATAGCCTTTTATATCGCTGCACAAATTAGCATTTCAGATGTACAAATTCAATCTCAAGAAAATCACATACAACCCATATTCTATCGTTCGTAATCGTGTTTATTATCTTATATAATCTATAGTGGCTGTTGTCATGTTTATTTCTGCAGTGTTTAAAGCCTTAACATGTATGCTCTGCCTGAAACACACGTTGTTTGTGTTACAAACGCCTCTCCGTTCTTAAGTTGCCAGGTATAAATTCAAAGTATAATACACATTAGTAAAAGGATCTATTTTCAGTTTTATTTGTCTACATACACTTTGGTTGGCCGCGGTACATTATAAAAATAGCCCAAAAAACCGCAACCCACGGCTCTGTAATTTATCACGCGACTGTATTTTCAAAATAGCCCGCTTGTTGTGCTGCTACCCTGGCAACACTGGTTCACTGTACCCTCATCACACAACGAGAGATAACCTTCCGCGCTGAGATGATGGCAAGAAGTTGGTGTCAAACCTTATAATGCGATTCATTTGTGTTAAAAAAAATGTCTGCGTTAAATTTTTTAGATTAATCGCATGCGTTAACGCGTTAACATTGACACCCCTAATATAAATACAAACACATGCATGAATATGTATATATTTAAGAAAAATATATGTTTATATATTAAATATATTTATATATAATATCAATATAAATGTATATACTAGGGGTGTAACGGTTCAAAAAAAATTCACAGTTCGGTTCGATACGACACAGTGGTGTCATGGTTCGGTAGGTTTTCAAATAGGGGGGTGGGGCAATTGACATACGTCAGAGCGTCCACGAATCTTTCTACAGCGTTGCTGGCAGGGCGGCCAGAACGAATTTTGATGCTCTTGCCGGCGGCGGTGTGAACGCACAGTAATGATGGACCTTTCAGCATCTGACGCCGCATATTCTCTCAGAGACAAAGAGAGACTAATCTACTTCAGCACATGCTGATAACGGTATAGCCTATAGCTGTTTTCATTTATTTCCTTTATATTTTGCTTGTGGCCCGTACATAGTGAAAAAATTTGCAACATTTTGTGTTAAACAGGTTGTTTTTGAAAGTCGGTGCTTGAAATAAAAGCTTTTCATTTCATTGATTTTTTTTTTTATTGATGATCGCTGTTAATATTTTAATTATAGGACTATAACTCATTGTAGGTAGACTATAGCCTAATAGACCTGTTTTAAAATACCTTTAAAAAAAACATTTTAATTGAGGAGTAACTAGCCTAATCTTATCGCAGCGCTTCAGTTATGCAGTAATTATTGTGGGGCAAATTAATTGTAGGCTACTTTTAATTTAATAATAAAAGTAACTTCATAATAAAAATAATAATAATATAGGCCTAATAAAATAAGAATGTAACAGGCCTACATTAATTGGAAATGCCAAATCAGGGCTCTAGACTAATTCTTCCCACTGGTCGCTCTTTTGCGACTAATGCACTAGCACAAAATTGTATTATTATTTATACTTTTTTTGCTACAACATGGGATAAATCAATGCATGCTGATAACCTTTAATCATAGTTTATAGTTATATGGTTAACAAAATAATTTTTCTTCATTATTTGTGATTTGAATTTTGTGAAGGGAATTCCTCTTTTGCTAATGTTATAAACCGGACTTCAGATTCTTTCGCTTTTGAATTTGCGATCTTCACGTTTTACAAGAAAATATAATTGTCTGTTTTGTTTACATCTATTCACCTTTCTCTTTTTAAGACTAAAACTTTTGATTCATTGTTATTCTTAATTAAAAGCACAACAACAATAAAACAGCAGGCTGAAAACAAAAAAAAATGAATAAGCAAAACTAAACATTATTAAAATTACAGAAAGTTTAGCAAACACTGAGGAATCGAAAGAAAGCCTTAACGTGAGGTAAACCAAAGATCAAGGAAAACAAAAAGGCTAAACAGGCTTCGGTGCCGGGTTTGCTTTTTCCACAAGAATATCAACATGTTCACCTTCTCTGGTTTTAAGAAACTGACTTTTACTTTAGCGTGAAAACCAAATCCTCTGTCTGCTATAATTTCCTCAATATTCACAATTTTTGCCGCACGCTGCGTGTACCTTCGCGCTCGTGCTGACACGGCGAGTATAAACCAGGCTCTTCACCCGAACCTCTTCACCCGTGAAAGCGCCTCTCTTCACGTGATCAGTGCAATGACTCCTGCTACAATGTGCTGCGGCTCTGCAACATTGTATGAAGCAGACGCTTTGGAGCAGGCTGCGTTGTTGAGCACAGTGGCAATGATATTTCACACAGTTTAAGATCTTTTATTTTCCAAACATAATAGGATTAGTCCAACGAATCGTTCGGTTTGTAATGCGTACCGAAACGAAAGCCTCGTACTGAACAGTTCAATACGAATACGCGTATT
Organism: Ptychobarbus kaznakovi; assembly: GCA_027422405.1. NCBI lineage: Eukaryota > Metazoa > Chordata > Actinopteri > Cypriniformes > Cyprinidae > Ptychobarbus > Ptychobarbus kaznakovi. The sequence goes on from JAPDDN010000570.1 coordinate 59,494, forward strand.
GTTACACCCCTAGCATATACATGTAAATATTTTCAAAATATATACTGTGTGTGTGTATTTATATATATACATAATAAATAAACAGTGCACATGCATATATTATGTAAACAAAAACTTTTATTTTGGATGCGATTAATCAATTAATCGTTTGACAGCACTAGCAATACCTTATTCAATAAGAACCGCTTTGATTTGCGTGGTCCCTTTGACTGATGCATTAAAAGCAAACCAGCACATATGGTTCTCGATTCCCATGATTTAATTGAAAACCCAGTTGAGAAACACAGACTGCAAGTATGTGTATTGGATAATGAAAATCTCAGCTTACATGTGAGGAGATTTTAAATCTCTCATTCACTTCTCATTACAAAAGAACCTCAATGATTAACAACAGGAGCCATTCAACACGGCCAAAAATGAAACTTTAATCAATTCACTCGTTTTTTTCCTCGCTCCACTCTTTGACTGTCTTTGAAATTCGATAAAACCAAAACAGCCACTGTACCAAAACAGTCTTCGATGGTTCTCCCAGTTGTGCCACAGGAAAATTTGGGTCCTATCTGATGATTTCACACTGTAGCGCAGGCTAATGCGTGACGGCTAACCGCCAACATATACTGGTTTGGTTTTGCTCTAAACGTGCTTCCTAAATATAATTTGTGTAGTTTTATATTGAAGTATAACTGCGGGCAGGATTGTCTGTTTGCTCGACCAATGGAGGACAGCGGAAATGTTTGGGAAGCCTTTCAAATGTAAACAATGATTACGTGCCATGATGTTGCATATGCTGGAAGGCATTGAGAATCGCACTGTGACAGACGTGAGACTGAACAGAGCGTCAGGTCGGTTTGTCTGTGGCCCTGCAAAGAATTGTGGGTAATTGGCAGTGACTAATAGCCATCAGGCAGAAGAGCGGGACCCAAGAGGCCAGTCAAACTCCCTGCGCTGTACTCCCTGAAGCTGTGACAAGCTCTTTACTGCTCAGTGACTGTGGCCAACCAACCAGGCAGCGTGAAAGATTGATGATAGAAAGAAGGAGGGATAAAAAAGAATAGAGTAATTTTTTTTTTTAAACATTCTGACAAATGCTCGCAGTTTACCAAAGTTTAGCCTTGGCACAAACAGCTCAGATCTGACAAAGCGTTAAGAAGTCTCAGGTGGTGAGAACAAGAGCCAAAGCGAAACGTCTCGACACAGTGTCAGGATGGTTGGGTGGGTAGCGGGGCTGTGGTTGAAACACTTGCTGAGAAAAACACAAGCAAAAGACGTTGCCCTTCCCTCCTACCGTCTCGCCCTATGATGCAATCAGTGTGTCAAACCGACCTACGTTAAAAAAGCATTTTCTTTTATACAAGTGAAAGAAAGTCAAACAGAAGGTGAGAGCTGGCCTATGAGAAATTACAAATGGCATCAACAGAATCAGACCATTCAATATTATTGACTTCAATAGCCATAAGTGCATGGTTACATCCAGGGACGATCCAATATGAAAAAGCCTGTGTGTTAAAATATTTTTTTTTAATAAAAAACGGATATTGATTCTGAAGTTTGCTAAATATTACATTTAAAGGAATAGTTCACCCACAAATCAAAATTCTGCCATTTATTAATCACCCTCATGTCGTTATAAACCTGTAAGATCTTCGTTAATTTTTGGAACACAAATTAAGAGATTTTTGATGAAATCAAAACCTTTCTGACCCTGCATAGAGAGCAACGCAACTGACACGTTCGAGGCCCAGTAAGGTAGGAAGGATATTGTTAAAATAGTCCATGTGACATCAGTGGTTGCGTTGCTGTCTACTGAAGGTCAGAAAGCTCGAAGATGTATCAAAAATATCTTGTGTTCCGAAGATAAAAAAAAAAAAAGTATGGGTTTGGAATGACATGAGGGTGAAATGGCAATTTAAATTTTTGGGTGAACTATCCATTTAACTGTTATAATCAACGTATGCAAACTCTAATATTGTTTGATAACCAATAAGGTACCAATTTATTGTGCATCTCTAAATATCTGTAAAAAATAAAAAAAATATATAAATTAGAAACACTCCACCCATCTGCCACACTGGTCACACATAAAGCCCCACCTCCAAACTCATGTAATTAGTTGAAGCAGTGTTGTTATGTTGCAGGATTCTAAAATAAAGCAGTTTTGAAAACATCAAAGTGTTGACACTTTTAGTGGGAATACGCTTACGAATGGTCTACTTAAAGTTGACACTAGCTTCCGAAAAACTATTTTAAAACTGAAAATATTAAAATATAATATGAAATATAAAAACAGACTCTTTCATCACATACGTAACTTAGAAAAAGCCCATCTCATCTGAAGCTAATGGTTTCATAAAAGCACTACAGAGCAACTACTCCAGCAGCACGTCAAATTAACTGTGCATTACTTATTCATGCAAATAAATTGTAGGTTGCATTGGGATTCCTTCGATTATTATGAATTATGACATTAAGACGGGCCAGATCTTTTTTTGAACAAAAGAAGAGATTACTGCTGACTCTCCACGATTATGTGGAAATCCACAAATATGCTTAGTTACAAAAAAAAATTGTAAACTGCGCATAGTGAGGGATTAAAAGAAAAATCAGTTCGGTCCCGTTAACTCCTGAGACTTCTGAGTCAGAACGGCTTTCCTAGTCACCTCAAAACCCTTGGATGAGACCCTAGCATGTAATTAGCACTGCTCTTAGAGTTATTAGAAGAACGTGAAGGTTCAGGATTAGCTCGATATCCCTTATTTTAATTGTTATTTCTCTTCCTGACTTTTTTGTTCCGATTTCCACTCTCTTTCAGCTCGATACCCTGCTTAATTTAAAGGCTAGGAAGCCTCTGGCGGGAAATGTAAAGAAAAGCTAGCTTTCTTTTCTTTCAGTCTTGCACTTTGTTTGTATCTGTGGGCTGCGGAGCCACTCGGAGACAAGAGTTAAAAGACTAGGGCTTCGGCTTCTTAAGAAAAGAATTGACAGCTGTGGAACGGCACTTCCCGGACCTCCATCCAACGCGCATCCCAGAGTTCTTCCGTGGTAGTTTGTCTCATTACAGGCTGAACTGTCAACCCCCAAACCGTACAGAAGCAACCCTGTACCCTCCACCCCAAACTGCCCCCATGCAGGGCGAGAACGGGAGCGGGAAGCTTTGGTCTGCCCGCCCTGAGGGAGACACAGATCGAAGGTCTCTGTGCCCATGGGTGAATTTAACCTGCCATGTAGACACTCATGAATTTCATACCCTGCTACGGCTCAACCTTCAGCCTTCGTATGGAGAGCCAGAGCCTATGGGACAGGTGACAGAGAACCGCAGGAGACTCTCTCTCGCATATGTGCTGTACCTACCTGGGTGTCTTTATGCTCGTTTGTACATTCCTACTGTCAATACTAAAACATCCCGAGAGAAGAATTCCATGCGCTCTGATAAATAAATAAGTGGGTAGGGAGGTAGCTAGGTATATAACTCTACAAAAGACAAGTGCAACTGCGGTGGTACGAATCGCAGATGCATTAATGGTTATAAATCATGTTGGGGTCCTAAAAAAGCCTTGTTAGGGATCCCTAACATGGCAGTCTGTAAATGATACCGTGTGGCACCGGCACCGAGAGCAGGTGCGAATGGATGATGTGGTCATACGGATCCACCAGCTTCTCCGGTCCCCAGGTGACGCAGGCACCATTAAGACATGATTAAAGACAGCCCTAATTAAGCTCTTGCGGAGATTGTAGCTCATCATGAAAAGCCGGACTTCTGAACAAAGGAGTGGAACGTCCTGTAGAGGGCGCTGTGAGTTCAGGTTTGTACGTGTTTCACAGTGTTGTTTGCAGTCGAGGTGAAGGCTAGAAGCTTGCAATAAGACATGCTGCGAACTTGGATATTTCTAGACACTTGCAAAACTTTTTTTTTTATTTGTCGACATCATACTAATCAAGCACTGACATAAAACATACAGTTATACTCCTACACATAGATGCACATTTCACATATGCATACTGGATTTATATGCCATTTATTTTCTGATTCATATTGTAGTTCTTGAATACAAGACAGTAGTTATTATAATCTATTCCTGTGTGCTAATTGTGTTGTTTACTGTAACCTGTCAGCAACAGCCTAATAATTGTAAATGCAGAAATAGTCCTGCAATCGTAAATTACCACAGTAATATTTGAAGTATGTTTGCACACTTCATAAGGAAAATGTGAGTCGGTCAGATGGCTGACCAAAACTCAGTGGCCTAATGCTAGTGTGTCTCTATGATATTTTGGTTCATATATATGTATATACAGTTGAAGTCAAAAGTTTACATACACCTTGCAAAATGTTGATTATTTTACCAAGTAAAAATCAAATATTGTTTATTTAGTACTGACCTGAATAAGATATTTCACATAAAAGATGTTTACATGTAGTCAACAAGAGAAAATAATAGTTGAATTTATAAAAATGACCCCGTTCAAAAGTTTACATACGCTTAATTCTTAATACTGTGTTGTTACATGAATGATCCACAGCTGTGTTTTTTTGTTTAGTGAGAGTTGTTCATGAGTCCCTTGTTTGTTCTGAACAGATAAACTGTCTGCTGTTCTTCAGAAAAGTCCTTCAGCTCCCACAAATTCTTTGGTTTTCCAGCATTTTTGTGTATTTGAACCCTTTCCAACAATGACTGTATGATTTTGAGATCCATCTTTTCACACCAAGGACAACTGAGGGACTCCTTTACAACTATTACAGGAGATTCAAATGCTCACTTATGCTCCAGAAGGAAAAACCATGCATTACCATGCGGGGCGTGAAAACTTTTTGAATTTGAAGATCAGGGTAAATGTAACTTAATTTGTCTTCTGGAAAACATGTAACTATCTTCTGTAGTTTCTGAAGGGCAGTACTAAATGAAAAAAATACAATATTTAGGCAAAACAAGAAAAATATACACATCTTCATTCTGTTCAAAAGTGTTCACGCTTAATACTAAAACAATAGAGAGCATTTTGTATGATCCCTCTTACTTGGTAAAATAATCGACATTTTGCCGATTCTGCAAGGTGTATGTAAACTTTTGACTTCAACAGTGTGTGTGTGTGTGTGTATATATATATATTTATATATATATATATATTATTTTTTTTTAAATCGGGATCGTGGGGTCAAGGCAACAGGAAAGGCCAACCGCCCAATGAAATGGATACAGCCACTGGCACGCTTTGCTCTCAACTGGCCCCAGGGGCCATCGGGAAAGGCGCTTTTTTATAACAGACACATGGTTCTGCTCGCAGCCAGCCCTAATGAAACACATCCGGGCCCTACTGAGTAATTAAAGGCCGTTTCCGCTGCACTCAATACTCATTTTACTGTTTTCCATGAAGGACAGAAAGAATCAGACAAGGAGGTGGGAGGGAGGAGCGCTTACCTAGAGAATGAGCAGCGGTTGTTTTTGAACTGAAGAAGCGTCCCAAGCCTAAGTCACCCAGTTTCACCACTCCAGTGGCTGTGATGAAGACGTTAGCAGGTTTAATGTCTGTGGAGGGAGTAAATGTAAGTTTTAGTGACAATAAAACTGAATCTGCAAACGTTTTTTCACATTTTCTGCAGAATGAATTTAAATATGGTAAAAATAAGGTTAATTGAGCTGGTACTAAGAGTAGAATACTTTTATTGGTAGCTGAAAGCATGATCAAAATGAAACAAAATATTCAATAAACAATAACAATTTAGATTTTGCCTTCCAGTTGGGCGAGTATATCTGATTTTATGTGACCTGACAACATGTTCAATGGCCCCATTTTCATTTTTATATTTCCAAGAAATATGTATATTTAAATGTATATTTCCAAGAAATATGCTCATAATCAGAGTACAGTTATTTTTTGATGGATTATTTGATTACATATTCTGATTGATATTTGATTGATATACATATTTTATTAATTATATAAACTGTGGCAGTAAATTGAGATTTTAATTATTATTTTTCACATTCGCATGTTTACAGTTTTGTGTGACTTAATAATCACATTGACATGCAGGTCAACAAATATTTATATTTCAAGTGTTCAAGTAGGGGTGGGCGATATGGAAAAAAATATAATATCACCTTTTTTTTATATCACGATTCACGATTTTATCACGATTCTTTGTCATGTTGGTTTTACTATTTTGCAAGATGTCTGAGCAGTACAGCCAAACTAATTTCCCTATTATAAAGCCTTTCAAGGTGACAAAAAAAGAACGGCAGATATTTATAATAATAATTTGTTACATTTATATAGCGCTTTTCTGGGTACTCAAAGCGCTTTACAGAGAATCTCCTCAACCACCACCAATGAGCAGCATCCACCTGGATGATGCGACGGCAGCCATTGTGTGCCAGAACGCCCACCACACACCAGCTTACTGGTGGAGAGGAGACCGAGATGAAGCCAATCAGTGTATGAGGATGATTAGGAGGCCATGATGGTCAGAGGCCAATTTAGACAAAAGTGGGCAAAGATCTTTCTCATTAAAAAATAAGAACAAAGATACAAATACATATAATATACAAGTAAAACAAACAGTGCTTTATTTCCAGGTACAATAGATGTATTTAGCAGGAGCATTCAAGAATCTGAATGAACAAACGTAAAAATAAACATTTATATAGACTGATTCCTAAAGCAACTGTATTAAAGTTTTTCAGTCAAGAATAGCGAGTGATTTTTCTCTGTGTTTTGTTGTTTTATTAGTGTTCCTGTGGCTCAGTGGTAGAGCATTGCGTTAGCAGCGCAGAAGGTTGTGGTTCAATTCCCAGGGAACTACTGACAAAAAATGTATAGAATTTACTGTAAGTCGCTTATAAAAGCATCTGCTAAATGCATAAATGTAAATGTATTAACGTTAAAGGAATAATTCACCCAAAAATAAAATATGCCATCTGTCTGTTGATTCTTCATGGTGTTTTATCCATCATTTACTCAAAAGTTGTTTTAAACCTAAGTGAGTTTCAACGTAAATGCTATTTTGAGGAACAAGGAAACCAAACAGTTGCTGATCCTCGGTGACTTCCATATTTGTCCTACTATCAAAGTCAATGTGGACCAGCAACTGTTTGGCTACCCAGATTCACCGAAATATCTTATTTTGTGTTCAGCACAAGAAAGAAATTAATACAGGTTTGGGACAACATGAGAGAGTAAATAATGACAAATTAAATTGTAGGGTGAACCATCCCTTTAATGACAGTCGGCTGCATGTTTAGTACTGTCCCTTTAAGACCTGCACGCATCTAATATGCAGGCGCGCATCCGTTTGTCTCAGCTGTTGTGTTTATTTTCATTTTAGACATAATAACCAACTGAGTCTATGTAAACCTTGTGTGTTTTGTCCGTATTAGCCTAGATGATAACTTAGTTCAGTAATCAGGCGCTGTTAGACAGTGTTTTAGTGCGTGTGCTTCTGGTGTATGCGCTCAGAAAAAGCGGACGTCAGACCAGCACGCGAATGAAACTTTTAACCGGCAAGGCTTGTATGCAAATAATGTACTTTTGCGATCGCGAATAAGTGCAGTGTCCTGTCAGAGTAACTCTACCGTTGTATGTCGTGTTGTACACTAACAGAGACGGAGGCGCCAGAACTGTAACCGATAGAATGTGCGCTGTAGCACGATACTACAATATTTCTTCAAAAGCAGATCGTGGAGACATTTTTATCATCCACGATCAAAAATAGTCATATCGCACACCCCTATGTTCAAGAGTTTAAATTATTTTTTTATTTTACATTTTTATGATTTAATTAATTGTTATCTTTATATCAACTCACAAACCCACTGCAGTTCTTACATTAAGCCGAGTTTGGGAAACCCTGATGTAATGTTTAATGCATTTTTTATGCTAATATATATAAAAAAAGGAAAATGTTTTCCTTCTCTTTACTTTTTTATATCAAGATGTTACATCTAAAACGAGTAACCTAGATTACGTTTTTAACTACAAATTTCTTCATGTAATCTGTAATCAGAATACAATTTGTAAGTTATCTACGTTACAGATAAGATACAATTTGTAAGTAATCTATAATTTTTTCCAACACGTTCTTACTCATCCTTTAGGGAGCCTTTTTTTGCAATTTCAGCAAAATTATGTCTATGTTAGCCAGTAGGGGTGTAACGATTCATCGATATGGATCGATATATCGATACGAAGTATGACGATACGATGCATCGATGCCACGCGTAAAATATTGATATCTGTAGTCTAAAAAGGCACCTTTATTTTGGCACTGTCCACATTTTCACATAATGTCCGTCTATGCATTACCACCAACGCATGCATTCTCGTTCAATCTCACGTATCAGGACTCGATATAAGGACTGCCCGAAGGCACAAGGTGAGCATATAAGACGCTCGGGATTGTTGGCGGAACAGTCGAGCGCAGTGTGACAAGTTTCCCGCACACACATCTGAAAAACGCACACAGACAGGCACAGCACTCTCTGCGCGAATACTGAATTGAGCTCTCCTCCGCTTTTTGTGCATGGATGAATAAATTCAGATAAAACTACATCGAAATGCATGTTTTGGCTAATATCCTTGTAAACAGTCGGTTAAGAATAGCATATGTCTTATTGTAAACAGTGGAGAAAGAAAAGGCATGTGTATTATTAAAATTAAATCTGTGCTTTCGTTCTTAAAGTGAAAGAAAACTAATAATAAATCTAATGCTGTCAAAGAAAAATACATGTTCTCACTGCTCCTGACTAAATAACCTTTGTAACATTTCAAAATAATTCATTTATAGGCTATTTAGTTTATACATTGAAGACTATGCAGTTATTTTACATTTGATTATTACATTTCTGTAGCGTACCAGAAAATGTATTTTAGACTGAGCTGAAAAACCTGAAAGCACTGTTTATTGAACTTGTGTCTTTGTTCTATTGTATTTATTTTCTGCTATTGCTTGTAATTTGGTTATCTGTAGAAAATATTTTTAACACTGAGCCCATAGTAGCATTTTTAGATTTATGCTCATGTTATATAAATTTTGGTTACATTTGTGAGTTAATAAACATGTAGATGGTTGTTTAAAATAGGTATAATAATATCGATCGATATACTCCTGTAATTGAATCGAATCAATCGTATCTAATAATATTTTGAGGTATCGGAGGGTGAATTTAATTCAATAAACAAACAGTGCAAGTGACGTGAGTGCCGTGGTGTGCAATGTCTTCTTCCTCTCTGGTGCTGGCGTCCGTTTCTCCCCGGTGCGTCGTGCTCGGTGATTCCGTGCTGGCGGCGGGCAGAGCGGCTATCCGGAGCTGTCTGGGAAGGACAGAAAAACACACATTAACGGCGTGACTTGCTGGAGGCATTGCTCACCCTCCTCTGTCTTCCCGCGGCTTTTGTAGCACTCCCCAAAGCCGCTTCAGCTGGGTCCGATCAGCCTGCCGTGATGAGGAGCAGGTGTTTCTCCTTCGTTGCCAGGGCGACGCTGATTGGTTCCCGGGACAGGTGTCACACTCCCCCCCCCTAAGTGTCGCCCTGGTCCCTCGGGCTAAGGGGGAGGCTGGGGCTGGAGGAGGAAGACTCATTGACAGACCTGAGAAAGCTGTCCCCATGCGGGAGAGTCCATCCGCGTTGGCGTGGGCGGCGCCGGCCCGATGACGCACGTCAAAGTGGAAGTCCTGGAGCGCCAGGAACCACCGAGTTACCCTTGCGTTCGTGTCCTTGGCCCGGGCCATCCACTGGAGGGGAGCATGGTCGGTGACCAGTGTGAAGGACCGTCCCAGGAGATAGTACTTCAGCTCCAGGACTGCCCACTTGACTGCCAGCGCCTCCTTCTCGACCGTTGCGTAGCGCTGTTCGGCGGGGGACAGCTTCCGGCTGATGTAGACCACCGGGTGTTCCTCACCGTCCTGCACCTGCGAGAGTACGGCTCCCAGCCCGGTGTCAGAGGCATCCGTCTGTACCAAGAAGGGGCGGTTAAAATCGGGAGCCTGAAGTACCGGCTCCGACGTAAGGGCCGTCTTAATGTTCCGGAAAGCCTCTTCTTCTGCTGCTTTACCCCACTTTACTGTCTCCGCCGCCCCTTCTTGGTCAGGTCTGTCAATGGGGTGGCTAAGGAGGAGAAGTTAGGAATAAAACACCTGTAATATCCCGCCAACCCCAAAAAGGCCCGTACCTGTTTCCTTGTGACCGGCCGGGAAGCCTCGCGGATTGCTGCCACTTTGTCCTCTTGGGGCCGTACTAGACCGCGGCCCACTAGATATCCCAGGTACCTGGTTTCGGGTAGGGCCAGATGACATTTCCTGGGGTTGGCGGTGAGCCCAGCCGGCGCAGTTCCCCTAGCACCCTCCGGAGCCGCTCTAGGCGGTCCTCCCAGGTCTCTGAGTGAATTACTACGTCGTCGATGTAGGCGGCAGCGTACTCCTGGTGGGGCCTCAGGAGGATATACATCATGCGTTGGAAAGTCGCGGGTGCCCCGTGCAGCCCGAAAGGGAGAACCCGGTACTGCCAGTGGCCACGGGGGTTGAAAAAGCCGTCTTAGGCTTGGCCCGGTCCGTCAGCGGTACTTGCCAGTAACCCTTGGTCAGATCGAGCGTGGAGATGAACCGGGCTCTCCTAGTCGATCCAGGAGCTCATCGACGCGTGGCATCGGGTATCCGTCGAACTCAGAGACCTCGTTTACGCGGCGGAAGTCATTACAAAACCGGAGGGTGCCGTCTGGTTTTGGGACCATCACGATGGGGCTACACCAGGGACTGCGGGAGGGCTCAATTACTCCTAACCTCAGCATCTCCTGGACTTCCCCCTCGACGGCCTGTCTCCGGCTTCCGGGAGTCGGTAGGGCCTCTGCCTCACGACGGTTCCAGAGGGAGTGCGGATGTCATGCTGGAGGACTTGGGTTCGCCCGGAGGGGAGAGAACACATCCGAGAACTGACCGACCAGGTGGTGAAGCTCCGTCTTCTGGGCGGCCGACAGATGGGACCCGATGTCTACAACCACGGGAGTGGAGGTGGCGAGGGCCACCAGCTGGGGACCAGTTCCAACCCACCGCTTCAGTAGGTTGATATGGTAAAATTTGGTTTCTTTACGTCGCCCCGGTTGGCGGACCCGGTACGTGACTGGACCTAACTTTTCTGTGACTACATAAGGGCCTTGCCACTTCGCCAGGAACTTGCAAGCGGACGAGGGAATCAGTACCAACACATAATCTCCAACCTGGAATTCCCGTGGTTGGGCCGCCCGGTCGTAGTTCCGACGCTGAGCTTCTTGGGCCTTAGCCAGCTGCTCCCGAACTAGGGGCATGACGCGCTCGAAACGCTCCCTCATCTCCTTCACGTGCTCGATCGTGGACCGATGGGCGGTTGGCTGCTGCTCCCAAGCCTCCCTGGCGACATCGAGCAGGCCCCGGGGCTGTCGCCCGAACAGCAGTTCGAAGGGGGTGAATCCGGTGGAGGCCTGGGGAACTTCCCGGATCCCGAATAGCACGTATGGCAGCATCTGGTCCCAGTTCCGCGGGTCGTCCGCAGCCACTCGACGGAGCATTTGCTTCAACGTCTGATTGAACCTTTCGACCAACCCATCGGTTTGAGGGTGGTAGATGGAGGTGTGGAGATGTTTCACCTGCAGGAGGCGACAGAGGTCCTTCATCATTCGGGACATGAATGGCGTGCCCTGGTCAGTCAGTATCTCTTTTGGTATGCCGACCCGGCTGTACAACAGGAACAGCTCCTGGGCGATCGCTTTGGTGGTGGCTTTTCGTAGCGGGAGGGCCTCAGGGTACCGGGTCGCATAATCCATGATGACGAGGATGTGTTCATGTCCCCGGGCTGATTTCGGCAGGGGCCCTACCAGGTCCATCCCGATTCGCTCAAAGGGGACCCCAATAATGGGCAGCGGAGAGGGTGGTGGGTGCCGAGGGGATGTGCGCTGACAGTCAGGGCAGGCTTGACAGAACCTTTTCACGTCTCCCTCCAGTCCTGGCCAGTGGAAACGATCACGGATCCGTTGGCTGGTGTTGGCCGCCCCCAGGTGGCCAGCCATGGGGTGAATGGGCGAGTTCCAGTATCGTCTCCACTTTCACTTTCGGCACCACCAGGAGTTTCACTTCCTCCCCTCTCCGCTGCGCGACACAGTAGAGCAGGCCATCTTGAACTATAAAGTGGGGGGTCGGATGTGGCGGTGGTTGAGTGTCCTTTCCGTCGACCACCCGCACCTGAGCCCAGCAATGTTTTAGCCGTTCGTCCTCCCGTTGCTCCTTGGCGAAGTCCCCTCCCCCCTTCACCTGCTGGAATACATCAAAGAACAAGTTAGCATTTTGGGGGAGGACTCACCATCGCGGGCGCTGTCCGTCGTCAGGAGGACGGTTGGTCTGCGGCGGGTTCGGCTGGGCTCTCGTCTTCGGCGGTTCCCGCAACGCCAGCCGTCTGTGCAGTGAAGGTGAGAAGCTGGTCTAGGCCTGGCCAATCTCGGCCAAGGAGCACGGGGATCGGCAGATCCTTCACGATCCCCACTTCTAAATGCCATGTACCGGGCCTCGCCGTAATGGCCACCCGTCGGGTTGGCACGTCGTGCGTGTCGCCATGCACGCACTTGATGGCCATCCTGGCCTTAGAATCGGCCAGTGGGCCAGCACTGCTGGCGAGACTAAACTAATAGCGCTCCCCGTGTCCAACAGCGCCTGGAAAGAGCGTCCATTAATTTTGACGCGGCGTGACGAGCTTCCTGCGGGGATCCCGATGCACTGCACAGCCGGCTAGCCAGGTCCGAGGAGGTGAACGCATTGGTTCTGTTGGCATGGGTTCATCCTGGTTGCCGGGAACCGCTGGCCTGCTCCCCGTTCGCTGGGGCCCCTCTGGCGAGCGTCGCTCCTGGTACACCCTCCGGGGAAACGGCGGAGCTCTCTCCCCAGCCTCCTGTCGCAGGGTTGCCTCGGCCAGCTCGACAGCATCCACCGCCTCTCCCACGGTGCGCGGGTTCCTCATCCCAGCCGCTTGCCGAAGAGGGCGTGGTAGGGCTCTTAGGAACCGGTCTACGACGACGCGTTCCGCCACCTGGGAGGAGCTGTGATTTCCCGCGAGGAGCCAGTGTTGTGCAAGGCGGGACAGTTCAGCGGCCTGGGCGCGGGCTGGCACCTTTCCATCATACTGCCAGCCGTGGAACAGGTGGGCCGCTGAGATAGGGGATAGGCCCACCCGGCCCAGAATCTCGTTCTTTAGATGTTCATATGAGTCGATGAACTCACCGTAAACGAAAAGTACGCTTGCTGGGGCTCTCCTGTTAATAAAGGTGCCAGGATCCGCGCCCAGTCTTCTCGCGGCCACCTCTCTCGCTCCGCGACGACCTCAAACATTTTTAGAAAGTTCTCTGCGTCGTCGTGACCGGTCATCTTCGGCAACAGCTGGGCCGCTTGCACTCGAGGATCGGCTGGCGGAACCCGCGGGGCAGTGGCGGTAACCAGGGGGCGGCCACCTCTCTCTCGGTCTCTCCTTGGCGGGCCGCCATGTGTTCGACGATTTGTTGCTGTCGAACGCTAACTTCGGTCAGGTGTTCAACAAGCTCCTCCATGGCTGGGGAGGAGTCGCCGCCTGAATCCCAAAAAAAACGAAAGAACACAGGGAACAACAATTTAGTTTGTGGTGCACGATGGGCCGGTGATTCTTCAGTCACATGCCCGCATTCTCCACCAGTGTGGCGGGCTGAAGAATCACACAACCGTGCTGAGTGAGGTAAATTCCCCGGAGGGTGAATTTATTCAATAAACAAACAGTGCAAGTGACGTGAGTGCCGGTGGTGTGCAATGTCTTCTTCCTCTCTGGTGCTGGCGTCCGTTTTCTCCCTCGGTGCGTCGTGCTCGGTGCTTCCGTGCGGGCGGCGGGCGGAGCGGCTATCCGGAGCTGTCTGGGAAGGACAGAAAAACACACATTAACGGCGTGACTTGCTGGAGGCATTGCTCACCCTCCTCTGTCTTCCCGCGGCTTTTGTAGCACTCCCCAAAGCCGCTTCAGCTGGGTCCGATCAGCCTGCCGTGATGAGGAGCAGGTGTTTCTCCTTCGTTGCCAGGGCGACGCTGATTGGTTCCCGGGACAGGTGTCACAGGTATATAATATCGATCGATATACTCCTGTATTGAATCGAATCAATCGTATCTAATAATATTTTGAGGTATCGGAAAATATCGTATCGCTGGGTATGAGAATCGATATAGTATCGAATCGTACCGAACCATCCAATTTACACTCCTATTAGCCAGATAGAATACATTATCTTGTCCAAAAATCAGCATGTGCAAACAATGCATGTACGAGATCAATAGTGGTAGAATTTTCAGTGGAAAAGCAGCACTTTTTACTCGTTGTTGTTGAGCTAAAAAAAAAAAAAACACAAGAGGAAAATATACAACTTTGTGAATGCATTTAAATTCTATGGAAACCTGCTAAACTTTGCAGATTGTGTGAGAACCTGTTGATCAGGTGGAAGCAAACAGAAGCAGCATTTAATGCAGATCCAAAAAGCTAACAGAAATGGCCTATATAAATGTTAGGAAAGGTTAACGTAAAGGTTACGTTAACATGAGATATTATTATGCAACACCTTGGCTGGTCTCTTGAAAGTCATTTGAGCAAAGACACGACGGTTCTGGAAGCATGTGCTCGTGTTTGATGTCAGACACCTCTGGACATGAACTTTTCCAACAGTAACATATACATACAGGCCAGGCGGTTAAGAAGAACAAGATCTGAACTGACTGCTCCCCAAGAGTTTACAATCAACAAGGGAAATGATCTGAATGTAAACCAATGGCCTGCTGTAACCTTTACCAGTACTGCTAATACACAAACTCACACAGGTTTCGTATGTTACAATATTTCGACAAGAGTTGCATAAATACATGGGAACAGGGGAAGACTGTCTCGGGTCGCCATGGACAGTTACTTCATCTTGCTTGTTTTCAAATGGCAAGAGGATGATGCAATGCGCTCTGCAGTGTGTCTGGTCAAGCTTGTGCATAGCAAAGACCTTAGAGTCTCGTCTCAGAGCTGATGAGAAGCAGATGAAAAGTGGAACAAGTTTTTTTCTTCGTAACATGCAATACAGCACAAGGATGATGCAGTGGGGGGTCAATGATGTCCTGATTAGGGATAGGTCAAGATGGTTGATTAGTCATCCAACATTTGACTATTTAATCAGCTGTTTTTTTGTGGTAGATTTACGGTTTTCACGGTAGCACTTTTTCTGGCTGTTTTTGTATGCAAGGATGCATATTATATAAATGCACCTTTAAGAAATATGTCCGATTAGTTATTAATTAAATAAAACTTCCGATTAGTGAAGATTATCTTAAAATAACCCATCAACTAGTCAATTTTGAAAAAGGCAGTCAACTTTGTCCACACTGATGTACATAGTTTTTTTATTCTACATTTTTATTCTAAATTCTACTTACCGAAATACATGGTAAATGTTATTTATCTATTAACTCTCTTGTGTCAGACTTTCAACAGTCTAATTTACCGGTGTTTAGTGGGGTTTTTTTTCCGGAAATTTACAATAATTTGAATAAGAATTCACAAGATCAGTTTTATAGGTTACATTTATATAGCGCTTTACAAGACACTAAATTTACATAGTAATATTATAACCAATGCACATCACTTGGAATTTTGCATGATGGTGAGGATTTCCACACACAAATTTCGCAACGAGTTCAAGTTTGTAACATGGATTGTGTTACCAACTACACTATTGATAGCTACACTATTAGCTACACTATTACAATGGAAAAATCAATTTCACCATTTGGTGTACAAAATTTAGCAGGAAGAGCATATTAAAAGGAATGATTCACCGAAAAATTTACATTAGCTGAAAATGTTCTCATCCTCAGCCCATCAAAGATGGGAGTTTATTTCTTCATTCTAAGAGATTTGGAGAAATTTAGCATTATCACTTACTCTCCAATGGATGCCCTGCAGTGAATGGGTGCCATCAGAATGAGTCCCCAAACAGCTGATAAAAACATCAATACACAATCTACAAAGAAAGCCACATACATCCATCATGTTGTTTTT
This sequence comes from Ptychobarbus kaznakovi, assembly GCA_027422405.1. Taxonomy (NCBI): domain Eukaryota; kingdom Metazoa; phylum Chordata; class Actinopteri; order Cypriniformes; family Cyprinidae; genus Ptychobarbus; species Ptychobarbus kaznakovi. Next base: position 75,553 of record JAPDDN010000570.1, read on the forward strand.
AACTTTACATTTTGGCTAAAATATAAAGAAATCTATTCATAATATTGCTTTCTCCAGTGAAAAAGTCATATTGTCTGAATCAGGAGAGTAATACGCACAGATCAAGCACTGTTTACAAGTGAAAACAGTCCAAATGGTTCTAAACTAGTTTGTCGGTGGACTTTGATGTAAGAGGACAACAGACTTTTTTTACTGGGGGAAGCATTTTAATGGATTACAGACATATATTTTGATTTGTATTTTTGGCCAGAAGTGACTGTTTAAAATTAAAGCACCTTAATTATGATTTTATTTCTTACAAACATGCCGCTTTTTGCTTTACTAAAGGTTAAATAATGAACTTAAATTGTGTAGATTAACTGTGAATTACCGTTTTGTATTTATCAGCAGTTTTTTGTATTTATAAGCTGTTTAGACTCATTCTGACGGCACCGATTCAACTGCAGAGTATCCACTGGTGAGCAAGTGATGTAATACTATATTTCTCTAAATATGTTCCAATGAAGAAAGAAACCCCCATAGGTGAAATATTTCTTAAATATAAAATGTCATAGAAGTGTAGAATATGTCCCCTTAAAAGTCTGTTTCTACATGTACATGTCACAAGTCTTGTGTGTGTGTGAGTGTGCATGTTTATATGGTTTATGAGGACACACATTTATATAATGACATGGGTATAATGACATGGTATGACAGGTTTACAAGGAGAAGGTGATTTATGAGGACATTTTCAGTGTCCCCATAATTCAAAACGTTTATAAATCATACAGAGTGAGTTTTTTTGGGGAAAGTAGAAATGCAGTCTCCTATGAGGGCTAAGTTTAGGTGTAGGGTAGGTGCAAGGCAATAGCACATACAGTTTGTACAGTATAAAACCCACTAGGCCTATGGAGAGTCCCCATAAACCATAAAAACCAATGTGTGTGTGTGTGTGTGTGTGTGTGTGTGTGTGTGTGTGTGTGTGTGTGCGTGTGCGTGTGCGTGTGCGTGTGCGTGTGCGTGTGCGTGTGCGTGTGCGTGTGCGTGTGCGTGTGCGTGTGCGTGTACCTCTGTGCATGACACGGCGGGAGTGCATGTGCTCCAGTGCACTACACAGCTGAACAAAGTACTTCCATACTGTCTTCTCAGGAATCAGCCGTCTTTGTTTCTTGAAATGCTGCAGGCAATAAACAAATAAATATGCTGTGATGGCAGCACAGACTTTTCATGGACGCATGCAATCTTCGTTAACCTGTAACATCAATGTTTTATTCTAAATGTTTAGCAGTCAAACTGCTCAACCTACTGAATGACTATTTGAGGCACACAGTTTTTAAGATTTAAGAAGTCTTAAGATATAAATAGTCGCAAAAGCTCAACATGAACCCTTGCTACTCTACAAAGAGCACAACAGGATGACCATGAATGTGAAGGGCTCTGGGTTTGACTATAATCTGATGCAGGCTCTAGATTGAAACCCCTCAATAAACTTTCCTTCCCTTTTCATTTGAAGCAACTGCAATGGAAAACATCTGAAGTTTGTGAGTACAGCAGGAGCCTCATGGGGAAACAAACATTTGGGGAGTCTTTCAAGATGCACACATGCTTAGCAGGATTACAGCATACAAGCACTGAGAAACTTCTCCATGAATCTGACAGAATGCAATTAGATTATGCAGACAATATCTTTCCATTACGGATGCACGTGTATTTTAACATTAGTTACTGGCTGATATTTGTGATTTTATCAGATAAGTAACTTAGAAGTATTACTTCGAAATACATGGAAAACATGTTATTTATGCATCTATTATAAATCTTTTTTTACTGTTCAAAGGTTTGGGTCAGTAAGATTTTTAATGTTGTTGAAAGAAGTCTCTTATTCTCACCAAGGCTGCATTTATTAGATCAAAAATACAATAAAAACAGTAATATTGTGGAATATTTCAATTATTTGCTCATATTTTTATATATTTTAAAATGTAATTTATTCCTGTTATGCAAAGCTGAATTTTCAGCATCATTACTCCAGTCTTCAGTGTCACATGACCCTTCAGAAATCATTCTAATATGCTGATTTGCTGATGAAACTTTTATTATTATTATTATCGATATTGAAAAAAGCTGTGCTGTTTAATATTTTTGTGGAAGTCCTATTTTTTTGTTGCGGACTTCTAACTTCTTCTTTGATGAATAGAAATTAAAAAACAAATATCTTTACTGTTACTTCATGCTGAACAAAAGCCTTAGTTTTTTTTTAAGACAGTAGTGTATATATGCTTAAATTTATATGTGACGTGACTTTCAATCTAGTTGTATGTGAATATATTATCAGAACAGTTCCCTAACGAATCACAAATTAGTTTTTTTGTAAAGATTTATCTTTGGCATTTTTTCCTTTTATTGCGAGAAACAGTTTCAAGAAACAGATGCAATATCCAATGCAATGTTTTTCGTTTTTTTTGTAATTGCACAATTATTTTCCACGACTGCTGTAAAATTAGTTAAAGATTTTACAAAAGAATCACCTTGACTCCAACTCTTTTGGCATGTTAACTTATTGTGACCGCAGTGGGATTTGTCTTAAAACACATATTTGTACTGACCAATTATCTCTTGACATAGTTTGTAAGCCATGAATATCATTTAGTATTACATTTCACCAATTTGAGATCAAAGCACACCGTTTGTTTTAATCAAACAGATGTTTTAGCATTGTTGACTATTCTGGATGCTACTTCATAAAACCAACATCTATTATTCTCCTAAAACACAGAGTGTGATGCAGCATCAAATTAGCCTTTTTAAAATTCTGCAGCGATTCAAAGCTTTTAGCACGGTGTTGTCCAGAGAGGTCGCTTTAGAGGTCCGCAAGTGCACGACCTCGCTTCAAAGCAGAAACTAATATGACGTTACGCTATTAATTAAGACAGAATGAAGCTTGCTTAGCCAAAACAACTGAGTAATTATGACCTTTTCACATGCAGTCTCAATAATTATGAAGTAAACCTTCTTGTCGAGGCAGTTAAAAGGGATCTGGAATTGATTAACAAAACAAAACAGGTTATTTTAGCGCAACATAATACTTCATTGTGCGAACGCTCACTCGGGCCGTTTTGAGCCTTGTCTCCACTCGTACCTCTTCACAGAACGGCAGTGAGCGTGCGGTCTCGAGCACTAGAAAACCTTGGCCCAAATCCAAACAAAGCCGGTGGATCTATTCTTCCCCTGCCTTTCTATTTGCATATCAGAGGGCTGTTTGATGTCAATGAAGGAGAGCGGCAGCCCCCTCTGTGCCTTTAAAAAGCAAACACGGCACATGCAATATTCTGTAACAAGCATGCAAATGAAGGGGCCATTGAATTCCGAGATGGACAAAAAGAATTGGGGAGAGGGCTGAGACTCAAAAAAAAGTAACATTTATGCATTCGGAGCTTCTGTTTTACATATGGCTCAATGTTCGCTTGTACATTGCTGAGGGGATTAGCCGCTGTATACACCTTTGGAGTGACATTGTTTAATAAAAAAAACAACTAATTAAGGCACTGCGGAGCAGAAGGGCTGAGAAATCCAGCGGCGCGGTGGAGCAGACCGAAGTCAGGATATTTGCGCAAGCGTGCGTTATGATGCACTTGTCGAAGGCGTCGTCATACTAATCCGTCCTGTTCCTCATTTATCCTTCTGCAAACGCTTTGTTTGTGCTGGGAATGATTTATGCTGGTGGAGATTAGGCAGCGAGAGGTTTTACATGCAGACCATTAAATGTGGAGCATCAGGTTGTAGATGCGAACTGCAGGGGTTGTCAGGAGGAAATGGAATGGCTGAGCGATTTGAACGTGCATGAACAATATGATTGTTGTAACCAAACCAAAGAGTATCCTAAAAACGTGGTCGGGATGTAGATCATTTTACCTTCGTTTGGACGTTTAGCAACCGGTATGGTGGAAATACTCTGAGGGAGGAAAAAGGAAACTGCTGACAAACCGGCATGTGTCCTTACCTTTATCATTTGTGAGAGGTCCCCGGCGTCTGCAAGTTCCAGTACTATATTTAGCTCGTTCTCTTCAATGAATGACGCGTGGTATTTAATTACGTTGGGGTGGTTCAATTGCTGTGGAGAAGAGGGACAGAGGGAAAAGGCAGAATGTAAGTGACTGTTTAAATATGAACAAGAATCTGTGGGTCAGGAAAGCCTGCAAATAAGACGGAGGCAGAAACCAAAGCAGAAGCTTGTATGAAGGTAAACATGACATTATCGTCTGGTGTTTGAGGTACTCCGATCTCTTCAAAATCAAACGACTTGACACTGCGGTAATATCAGAAATGACAGAAAAATGGGTAACAAATATGGTTGTCAAATAATGAACATATGTAGTGTTAATAAAACAAAAAATAATAATAATAATAAATAAACGAAGTCCGATAATCTCCTCCTGTCCAGTCATGTCGTGTATATGTATATGTCTAATAATACCCATACACTTGACTGGCTCTATGTCTCTCTCTCCTCTCTACCTGTAGCTGGTGTGTGGTGAGCGCACTGGCGCCATTGTCCTGTGGCAGCCGTCGCATCATCCAAGTGGATGCTACACACTGGTGGTGGTTGAGGAGAGACCCCAGCTGACAGCCCGTTTTTAAATAAATGATCCCAGTCGAGGCTTGTCCTGTCCATCACACAGTTAAACAACTAACAATGACTTTAAATGCTTTGACTACAGAGACTACATTTTGTAATATATATATATATATATATATAACATTTTCAACTAGACAATTTAGATTCAAGTTATTATTATCTTCACAAAAATTTGAGTTAGCTAAAGCTCTGAACATTTGCTAAATGGTCTTTTGGGTAGTCCAAAGTCAGAAAGCTCATCCTGAAATCCCTGCATAAGACTTTTAACACAAACAGTGCAAGTTGAAGTTGAAGATGCTTGTCTTAGCAAACACCCCTAATAAACAGAAGAAAACAAACACATTGAATTTTCTAGGTGATGTTAACATTGTAGGCCAAGCAGCAGCAGTGCATGGCAGCACGGCATGATCCCCCCAGCCCAAGCCTTCAGATTTTCGATGTTTCCTGTTGGTTGGTCAATGAGTCGCGATCGCTTCTTGCACTGAAGGCGACTGGAGGGGTGGAGGTTGCAAAATAAAAGAAAACAAGAGTATCAATGAGAAGCGAGACAGGCAAATACCCTCGCGAACGGGAGGGTGTCGGGCCCCCGCTACGCGCTGTGACACAGCAGAGGGGGTTATTAAAGAAATGTTCATGCCACGCGCTGATATAGGGGAGGACGTGCACGCCTCTGTCACCATCCTGTGACTTTCGTTAGATGTATTTTTGGATCACACAGCTGCAACGAGTACAGCCGGCGGTGTCAGCCCCATTCTTGCTTCCCTTTAGCTGGCACATCCAATGTGGCGGAAATGAAACATGGCGTGATGTTGACTTTAATCACGTTAAACGCTGTAATTTCGCTCTTGTTTTCCATTGGGAACAATATTAAGCACACCCTCTGTTTACGACGAGGCTGATTAGAGTGACAATTATAATATGAGAAGCCACACTTGTGGGTATTGCGAGCGATTTCGCAATCTCGTTGCTTCCTCTTGAGTCTCGAAATATTAATATAGTTCGAATGGATTGCAATAGTAGAGGAAGAAATCAACTGAGGGCGGTTACGAAATGGTCTGGGAAATGGTTTGTGATTTCCGCATTTCCGCATAACAGCATAATTTTGTTTCCGAAGGAAAACGGGAGGGGTTTCTAAGTGACAGAAAAACAAATAGGCGGATACGTCGGGGAGGGGCGGCTCTCGCTCATTATTTTGATTTGCGACTCTTTCATATTTTTGTCCAGCTTTGTCCACTGAGGTAGAAGAGTCTGTGTTCCACGCAATCGGCTTGTTAGCGGCTTGAGGTGAGCTGGTTATAACGACTGAATTCATTAGCGCTGGCGTAGAAATGATTGTGTAAAGGAGATAAAAAGTGGCGAGTGAGAGACAGGAAGAGGAGGTGGAACCAGCATTGCGGCAGCCTCTGACCCCGGTGCATTCGGTTGACAAAGTGTCGTTAAGAAGCGTGACGGCGACCTCCGTCACCCTGCCAGCAACGTGACCTCTTCACCCGCCACCTTCGCTTCCTCCCGTGGGAGTTGAAGGTATCTCAGGGGGCTTGAAAGTGCTACCTTGCTTCTTTCTACTTTATGTTCTCATAAAGTGTCTGGAGGTCGGCGGGTCACTGTACTGTCGGTTTCCACAAAAATCATTCAAAAATCGATGATGTTCCAGCATGTGGGTAAAGACAACTCCTTTTTGAAGCTCATTTGAAGTCCCAACTTTGTCACATGACCAAAATTGGTCAACTTTGTCACAGGAGATCACTGTAAGTGTGAACAGACCTTTTGTCAGATTATTACTGTATATACAAAAGAACAAGAATATGAAAAATTAGCAGGGCGAAAAAGGCAGCAATTCGTCTCAAAGATTGAACGCTAACTGGCTCCGCAATGGACACAATCGAAGCTGAAGTAACATGACAACACAGAGAGAAGTGTGTGTGCATTTGCGTGTGTTCAAGGAGGGTTTCTCCGACATCCGATACAAAGAAAGAGAGCAAAGAGAGAATCCAGACACCTCAGATCAGCTAGATGTCCGCTCTTATTGGAGTTGTCAAACTTTTGTTAGTGCTTGTGCAACTGCAAGCCGCAGCCTGTTTAAGATGGTTTGATTAACTCAAAACAATTAATACAAAATAAAAACATGTTAAAAAACATTAAAAGATTAATGGAAGAAAGTGCTACATTTTCTTTATGTTGGTGTTACCTTCATCCTCAACATTAATAAATTAATAAATTAATTATTGCCGTCAAAGTTAACGCGTTAACGCAAAATTAATTTTAGCGGCAATAATTTTATTAGCGCGCGATTAACGCAGCACGTATTTTCTGTTTGACCCGTGGCCCAACCCGTAGTTGAAGAAACAGTAACAGTAATAATAAATATGCATTATCAATAAATAAAACTATTGTGTGTGTGCGTATTTATGTATATATGTATGTATGTATGTATGTATGTTTGTATATATATATATATAGACACACACACACACACACACACACACACACACACACACACACACACACACACACACACACACACACACACACACACACACACACACACACACACACACACACACACACACACACACACACACACACACACACACACACACACACACACACACACACACACACACACACACACACACACATTTATTTATTATGTTTTAAATACCACACAAAACCGTTGAGCCATTTTTCATATTAATGGCTTTGTGCCCAATTAAAATGCTGGCAAGGTATGTATTGTAAATAATTAAATATTTAAAACTGCTGGTCTGAAATGCTTATTGTTTATATTGTGGCACCGCATGTAAAAAACTAAAAAAACAAACAAGAGTCTATCTTGGCCTGAAGGAACGACACAAAGAGGACCGTGTTCTGCACATGCCTAACAGAAAGAGAGAGGAGAACGAGGGAGAGAGAGAGAGAGAGAGAGAGAAAGAGCTGAAGGTCTAATCCAGATCAATTGTTTTCCGTTTCTGAATCTCTCTTTCTCTCTCTCTCTGTGTTTCTCCAGTATCGGGTCTCAGCAGAGGCACCTTTAGAGATCCTAATAGCGGCACATGGTGTCGGTCTCTCTTTTCTTTGGTTTCTTACCTTCAGGAGATCTATTTCTTTGATGCAATCTTGCCGAGATTTGGCATCCATCAAGTCGAATATCTATCAAAAGATCAAAAGGGAGAGGGAGAGAGAAAGAGGAAGGAGAAAGCGGGTTATGGCATAAAGACAGAAAAAGAAAATGCAAGTAAAACATTTTTTTTACTGGTACAGGGTGGTAGAGCAAGGAGGGGGGTACATCACACTGAAACCTAGGACCCCCAATCTCCTGCCCCACCACTTCTACACCCCTCCTGCCTCAAGCATCCCTTTTTTCCCAGATTCACCTGTGTTAATGGGTCAGGAGAACTGTGCAAGAAGACAGGGTTTATTTTTAGTTCACCCAATTTTATGTATGCCTAATGTTTCTCCAAAATACTCCAATAGTACACAAATCTAAATGTATTTATTTAATTATATTAAACAATTGATATTTAAATGTATTAATTTGACTTAATTTATTTACTAATACAAAAGTGTGTTTTTATCTTTTAATTCCCTACTTAATTAGTATTAATTATTAATAAATTACTGTGAAATTACTTGTGGTGAAAAAAGCTTGTTTTGATGAATTGATTGATCTTTGAATTTATTTATTTAGCTTTTAATTTATTACTAATTATTTATATCTTTATTTGTATTAATACATGTATTTATTTACTGAATTTATTTATAAAAAAATATTATGTATATACATTTTTATTTACTTGTATAAATAAGTGTATGTATTTATTTATTACCTAAATATAATTAAATTAATACATTCTGACAGCACAATACATTTTTTCTATAACCGTCTGACTTTACATTATGTTGTAATTGTTGTAAAACAAGATTGTTTGTGCTGTTTTAGAATATCAAAAGCTGATTAAGCGGTAGGGATGTGCGGATGAGCTCAAACGTCACCCGAATACGAGAGATGATATGAGATTTTAAGACTTGTTGAAAAAAATAGTTTTTTATTCAACTGAAAAACACAAAATGCTAAAAAGTTAGGTGCATTTTGAACTTATCATTTATTAAATTAAACTTCTTTAATGATTAATATGCAGTAGGCTAATAAACAACAGGTAAACTAGAGCTGCACGATTCTGGATAAACTGAGAATCACGTTTTTTTTTTTTTTATAAATTGAAGATCACGATTCTCTCACAAAATAACGTAACTTATATATATATATTAATTTGAACAAATTAAATGAAGGAGTCAGTGTGTCACCACCTCCTAGCGGAAGATGAGCGTTACAATACAAGTGTTAAGATACTTTCATTTGATCGCTACTTTAAACAATAAGTGTTTATACCCAAACTATAAACTTTTATCCCAGTACTTCTGTTATTTAATGTATGTAACACATAGATAATGATGTGTTGTTGAAAATACCGTTTGTGTTGCTCTTTCTGGACCAGCAGCAGCATGAATGCAGATTTGAATGTCTTTAACACCTGGTTCACATCACGAGTGTCAGTGGAGCTTGAGCAGCGCATGTTTTGTCGCCACCCATATCAGTGAATGACTTCGTTCACATCAGAAGCGTGATGATGGCCGACCCTCTGATTCAACAACATGGGCAGCTACAAAACGTGCTTCTCACGCTCCACTGACACCCGCGATGTGAAACAGTCTTAATAGACATAGCTGAATCGTTGTCATTCAGGAATAAGACTGCGTGGGTGTTTGAATCAAGACCGCAAGCGCAGTTTTGTATGATTAATTGTGCAGCTCTAATGTAAACATTGCAAAATATTGTGCGAGGATATCGTCACGTTCTTGTGAGACTGGATCTCACGAGACGCATCAGATCTTGTCACATTCCTAGCAAACAGTAAACAGAAAATCTTATGAGCATCTCAAGGCAAAAGTCTAAAAATCAAACTAAAGCGTTCAAACCTAAAGAGAGTGAAACTAGTCCAAATATGACATTCTTCCTTCATGCAATCAGGGTTGCACAAAATTTGCGTCAGAAAACATAGAAAATAATTATTATCATAATCACAAAAGGTGGAAATGTTGCCCATAGTGGACAGCCAACCTGACAGCTTTGAACCATGTACGAAATCCGATGTATTGAAGTTGATTTCCATTGCAATATGTATGAAATATTATGCCTCTGTGGCTCTAAATCTTGAATTTTCAAGTCAACAAGTGGCATGAATGAACTACATTATGGGATATATTTAGTGAGTCAAGATTACATACACTACCTGTCATTTTTACTGGCATATACAAAAATGGCAATTGTTTCTGGGCTCATCATTAGTGTTAATAAAGTCAGTGGTAGCGACAGAGTCGACTGCTGTGTGTGCGTTTGGGAAAGCAGAAGTGATAGTATCCGGGCACCGCTCTTTTAATCTTGAGCTTGCCAATTATTTCTTCCAGCACGTCTGCTGTACACATCCGGAGGAAACTGTGGAGCTTTTTTTTGTGCTGGCTGTGTCTGTGAATATGCTTTCTGGCAGAAAAAGAAACAGATTCGATCGTGATTATCAGCGTAAAAGCCAATCAGATGCCTGCTTCTGTTCAAATGAAATTTGCACAAATGGATTGATGGCTGTGTTTATAAAAAGCGTGTTTTGCTGCTTTCCAATCAGTCAACCCAGTAATGTTTAATCTTATAATAATGTTTTTGTTATGTGAAATGCATGATTCAATGTTCCAAAAAATTAATTAATAAAGAAAGAAATTAATTAATTAATTAATTTCGAATTTGATTAGCCACTGACTTTAAATAATATATAATATAAAAGTGTTTCAATTTCCAGTAGTGTTTTATCTTATAATAATATATTTGTGTTATGTGAAATTCATTATTCAATGCTCCAAATAAATAAATAAATACATTCCTGATTTGTTTAGCTACTGACTTTGGATTAAAGTCATAAAAAGATTTTAAGATTTTATTTGAAAATTTCCTTCAGCTGTGTAATCGTGTTTGCAGCAGAACAAATGTTATTAATCAAGGCAAAAATACAAAAAAGCTTCCATCCAAACATTAATCTCTCAAAGTGGCTTTTGGACAGTTCAGATATACGCTAAGCATTTAATAAAATAAATATATATTATATTTATTTTGTTAATTACACAGACTTAAAATTGTTAATAGCAACGGAATATTTACAATATTTACTTACCATAACTTTGTTAATTAAAAATGTTTAAACAACATTATTAAATTGTGATATTAACAATGCTAAGCGTATGCAGTTAAAATTATTGCCAATCAATAAACTGTAAATATTTGATCAAAATATTAACATTTAATAATATAAACTTAAACAACATAAAAAAGGCTTTTAAGCAATTTTAGAGCAAAAACATCAGCCAATATATCAATAAATATTGTAAAATGTTTTTGTTTTTGGCTAAAAGTACATAATATATTTCGCTATAATGACAGTAATTTTAGTATCACTAAGATACTATTATATATATATATATATATATATATATATATATATATACAGAGCTGGGTAGATTACTTACAAATTGTAATCCGTTACTGATTCCAGATTAATTACATGACAAAAACTGTAGACAGTAACGTAATCTGTTACATTACACATATTAAGTAATATAATCATATTACTTTTAGCTTGCTTTTGATTTAACTCGTTTATCACATTGATTTAAAAAGCATTATCTTGTAACATAATGATGTAAAAATGCAAAGAGTAAGAAATCTAGTTCCATTCATTGTAATTTACAACATGAAGTGCATTAAACATTATATTACGTCAAAGTTTCCCAAACTAGGGTTCGTAAAGGGACTGCAGGGGGTTGTGAGCTTAATGAGAAGCTGAAAATTAATTAAATCATACAAAAGTAAGATGAAAATAAATAATTTTAAAACAAACTCCTTTTTGAGGAAAGTGTCTTCACTCAGAGGCCACATTTGCAATGCCTCCGGGCAGCTCATACAAGACCTATCTTAATGAATGGAGGAATCCTGAAATCTCAAAAACTGCTCGCTGAACTCACAATTAAATTACATGTGTCAAATCAGCAAAAATCTGAAATTAATTGCCCCACGAATGTTGTTTCTTATGCTCAAATAGTGTTTAAAAAGCGTATTTTTCAGGCTAGACCAGCCAATGCGCATGCGGTGTCATAACATGTTTATACTGCGCATGTTCATTGGCTGGTCTAGTCAGGTTTCTATGCAAAATTTGGCTCTTTCTTTTAGAAGGTGGGACTGTTCCTCCATATTGCACGCTGCAGTTTCTCCCATTCATAAGTATAGGAGTGAACCGTCTTTGTATTTCTGTAGTCTTTGTTTTAAATAAAACACTTACAAAAAAAAAGCTGAAATATTTTGATCTACCTCTATGCCATGTGATCATTAATCAACATTAAAAAAACTGTGAACATGCAAATGTGATAATTATTGAAATATATATTTCAAAATCTCAGGGGTACTTAAAGCAAATATATTTGGTGAATAAGGTTTAGATGTTTTTTGATGGCCTCTCAGATCCATTGTGACACTAAAACAAATCCCTTGTATGCGCAAGCATAAATTTGTCACATTTAAAATAAAAATCCACATTCGAAGGCAAAACGCTGCATTCTATTTTAGGTGTCCGTCAGGCAGCTTGGCACACAAAATGCGATGACGAGGTGTCGTTGCCTTTTAAAGCTTTTTTTGTTTTAGCCTGTCCAGTTGAACCCACTCGATGCGGTGCTGCACATTCACAATATTGCGGAAAAAGAGAACATCAATGTGGAGAAATGTTGTTTCCCTCAAAACTGAAACCAAGTCGTTCACACAGAACGCATATTTATTGCATTTTCTAGAGAGACATCTATCATCGTTGCACTCGCGTCTCACACAAGAGAGCCCAAAGCCATGTAAAATTAATGTGTTCAACTTTTAAAAAAAAACATGTACTTATTAGATTAAGAAATTTGCTTGCTAGGGAACGTCTATATTAACAGCGTAAACATGAACCTTGTGATCATATGATTAAATGTTAATACGTTACGTGTATCAGCAATGATAAATCTTTGAGTTTAAAGCGGCTCTGACAGAAAGACTGCTTGTGCCGCTGACAGAGACATGCTGTTTGAGCTATGTGCTCTTTTCCTAAATGCATAACTTACACTCACAGGTATATTCTCCATCTGTAAATGTTATAAAGCCATGGAAATATTTCAATTTTGCTGTTAGACGTGCATGAGCTTTTGCTTTGCGATTCTCCGTTAAACTTCACAGACTTTGTTCTGAACGCGTGCCGCCATGCGCATGCGCGCCAAACACAGCACAATGAAATAGGAGCACAATAACTCTGACTAAAATATAAATTTAGCTGAAATTTAGCTGAAATCGCAATGTTACAATGTTAGAATGTAATGTGATTTTAACCCTTTTGCACATTATATATGCCTACATGGTTACATTCACTTATTTATTGTTTAATTATCAAATACAAAATGCCAAGATATGTACCGTATACCGCAAATCAGCCAAAAAATACAGAGATATACATTTTTGCTCATATTACCCAGCCCTACTTTGAAGAAACATGCATTTGGTAATTTTTTGCTCGATGCGCCCTCTTGTGGCCCTAACTGAATTAATGCCTTTTTAAATTCGAATACAATTCGAATTTTGATAATATTTTAAAAAAAATCAACATTTGTTTTTCAGCCAATTTGACAGCCCTAAAGCAAACTTGGCAATAAAGCTCTTTCTGATTCTGATGACAAAAGTATTGGAATGCCTGCACTATATGTAACTAAGAAATAACGTGAATATGTGCATTTTAATTAGTTACAATTAATAATACATGGTCAAAAAACTTTACAGAGTAATAATTCAAAGAAAAATTAATGTGTTCATCAGCAGTTGATGCAATATTGAAACCCTTCTTAAACCTGAAATGATTTTTGCAAATCCAGTGGTCAAATGCTGTCGCCACCTGACTAATGACTGATCTCTGTGTCAATGTCCACAAAACTGGACTATATATACTATATAATATGTACATAATTGGTAAGCTATTTTAGAAAGGAAAATGTAAAAGATGAAAAAGAGAAATTAGGGAGAATCAGTGAATTGTGAATAATTTATAGCTATTGTGTGAATAACATGTAATCATGTAATTAGAGCTGCAACTAACGATTATTTTGATAATCGATTAGTTGGCCGATTATTCTTTCGATTAATCGGACTAAATAAAACTTTATTTTATGACAAAAAAACACACTATTGCACATTCTGCTCAATGTCCTTCAAACTAATTGAATGCTATGAAAACATACAGGCTTAATTTATTAGACACCTGTCATAAAGAGAAAACTAATATTTCAGGAATCTGTCAAAAAAAAAAATAATCTAAAATGTTCTTTGTCATTTATTGGGAAAATTACATTGCTTTGCAATTGCATTGTTTATGTACTTTTAGACTGTAATTGGGTATCTGAAAAAAACACTATAAAAGTGATCTGCCTTTCTTTCATAGATAACAGCAATAATTATATTATTGCATTAGAAATAGCCTACTATTTTTACTAAAGAGCTTACGCATTTTGGAGGACTAACCGATACAGAAAGCTAAAACATGATTTTGGGAATCACCAATGCGGTTAATTTAGAGCAGCAGTGACACAAACCTTACATAATTTGTTAAAAACCTTACATAAATTTGTTAAGAATTGTATATAGTGAATATAGTTAAAATCTCTTTTAAAAATATAAATAATAATAAAGATAATAAAGACTGGTGTTAACCAACAGGTGAGGGAGTGTTCTGCAGCAACACACGTTCACTTTGATCACAGTCATGTCTTACTGTCATTTCTTTATCCTGTAAAAGGCGGTTATGGAGCGTCTCATATTTATATTCAGACAATTACATGCTGTTATCCCAAAAAGAAAGTTAATTTTTGACATGCAATTCCCTTTTCTGCCAGTAGGTGTAAAATGGAAGGTTGTGAAAATGTCCACTGTTCCCTCTATTGATTAACACTGGTCTCATGTCATAGGCCCTTTAACTAAAAAGCTATTACAAAAACAGCCCAGTGAGCTATAGCAAAAAACAAAGAAAACGCGCACTTTCCCCACGGTCCCTTACTGAAAGCTCCGCAGAGAGCGAGCTCTCCCGGCTTGATGCACATTGAGACGGCTTGTGCGGGCTAGTGCTTATTACATCGAGCGAAAACTGTGAAAAAGAAGACTGTGAAACATGATCAGCTTTGCCCCTTTGGCGGTCACACTGTTTAGATGTTTTTTGGGCAAGTCGATTTGGAGTTATTGCCGTTTATCGCTGAATGTGTCACGAATATCGAAAACTAAACCAACACCCCTCTCTGTGTCCCGTCTGTCTGAGGCGTGTGCACGCGCCCGCCGCGCTCATACGGTATTTTAAACTTAACACAGGCTGTCAGGACGGAAAATGGAAATGCTCGCGTGAATTTGTGACATTTCTAGATAAGGATATGACCGTAAACTGAACGTTGTTTTTGCGCTGAGGACGCACACGCATGTGTCACAGCACCTGACAGGGCAAGCCTTTACACTAATTAATTAAATTAAAGCTCAAAATAAAGAATGATCATGCTGTGGGCAGCTTGGATCACGAACTTCTCCCGCGGCATCTCATTCTGTTTCCTCCACTATTTTTAGATGCATTTTGTCGATAGAAATGCGTTATTCAGTGCTGTAATTTGAGCAACCGGCTGAAGTTGGACGTGCACTGTGGGCAGACCCGACTAATCGATAATGAGAATCGTTATCGATGATTTTCATAATCGATAATAATCGATTTTATCGATTAGTTGTTGCAGCCCTACATGTAATCCACAAAAAATAACTGTAGTCTGATTACGAGTATTTTAAAAATAATTTACTTTAATTACAAGTACTTCATTTTTTTTACATCTGATTACGTAATCCAGATTACATGTAATCAATCACTACCCAGCTCTTAGGCTTGTAACGGTATGAGATTTTGACGGCATGAAATCGTCTCAGAAAATATCACGGTTTCACGGTATCATGGTATACGGTATTAAACAATCAAAACAGGTTTTTTTGTTGACAAAGCATGTGTTTATTTAAATTTCATTCATCAAAAACAATCAAGTAGATTTCATCATTGGTTATATAGTAGTTTAACAACTTATATTCATCATCATTAACTCATAACAATTCATAAATTCTGGTTTGACTTAATTTTTCTGGATTCTGTACTTTGATACAATACAAATATACTATCAAAAATGGTGGTAATGAAATTAATGTATAAAGCTTTAACAATTTAATTAATGCTTTAAAATGTAATCAAATGAAAATAACGTTTATCCTTTTATGCTTTCGTAAAGGGCTGCACAACAGAGATTTACTAAATAAAAATGAGGGGGAAATTATATTCCTTAAATGTTTCTATTTATTATTATTTTAGAAGTAGGCTACATTATCGTACAGTCGTCATTTCTGTCAATTTATTTGAGTTAAAAAACAGACTTTTATTTTGACGGGTAGCTGTGAACTGAGGGGGGCAGTAATACGCATTTGAAGCGTCTAAGCTGCCAAATCACAGAAGCAGAAGAAGACGGGTAGTAGTGAAGAGTCAGTGTATTTGACAATGGTTTTCTCAAATAAAATGATGAAAGGATTATGAATTGTTCTCTCAGTGTTTGTCCTCAGATAGTGAGACAGCAGGCGCTGTTAAACACTATGAGCGGCACCAGCGCGCATACTTGAGTATGTAGTACACGACACAACGCCGCTCACTCACAGAGAGAAACGCAAAACAAACGGATTATATTTCTATATAGCAGTGTTTTTTCACTTTAATAATCACAAACACTAGACCATGTAGTGATTTGACAGCTCTGTTTTTGATTTATTCATCAATCCATCAAACCACGCGTTTTATGTGACATCTGCATTGAAAATTAATTTGTCATGACTAGATTCTGGGATTCACTCCATATCACGGAAATCATAAGACTTTAACCGTAAGTTATAAATGGGACATAACTGTATCTGCACGGAGGGATGGTGTTCTGAAATATAGGTAAACATGTTCGATGTGTTTCCTCTTTTTGCGGTTGCTTTGCTGTCTATCCTTGAGGACAAATAAGCATTCGTCTTTTCTATATCCAAAGTGTTTTCATACTATCAATTTTAGTTTATATTTGGACGTGGGATAGAGATTAGAGATAACGGCCTCTGTCTCTGTGTGGGTGGGTGGAGCAAGAGAACAGTTAAGTGGAAAGTTGTTGCCTGTGTGTGTGTGTGTTGTGTGTGAGTGTGTGTGTGTGTGTGTGTGTGTGTGTGTGTGTATATATATTTTATTTATTTATTTAAAAAATATATATATAGTTTTTGTAATTTTTACTAGTTTTTTTATATGTCTACATACTTTTTAATAATTTTAATTGCTTTGACAAGTAGCAGAAAATATTTACACGTGTATGTATGTATATTTATATGTATATATATATATATATATAGTGCTGCATACAAAAAAGTTTTTGTTTGCATAATATATGTGAGTTCTGTGTATATTAATTATGTATATATAAACACACACACAGAGTATATATTTAGAAAATATTTACATGTCTATTTATATTCATATAATTTATATTAAAAATAAATATATTTAATATATAAACATAACATATTTTTCTGAAATATATACATTCATAATAAATATACACAGCACACATACATATATTATATAAACAAAAACATTTATTTTGGATGCGATTAATCACGTTTATTTTAATTTAAGTTTATTTTATTTCAAGTAACAAAATGTTTACACCAGATTTTACTGACAAAGCATACACTAAACATATATTTGCAGAGATACTGTAAAAAAAATACTTATTTCACAAATAAAGACAGTTCTTACCTGCACTTTTTTCAAAGCTACCGGTGTATGGTCTTGTATGTATGCAGCTCGATAAACCTCGCTGAACTGTCCCCTTCCGATCTTCTTTATAATGTGAAAATTGGCTAAATTGTTATAGCCCATATCCTGTTGGACTTTCTGAAAATGAAGAACAAAAGAACATTTCAAGAAAGCAAAACGCACATCACACAGCTTTCATTCCATGCTTTTCCATTCGTCTTAAGCTTAAAAAGACAAAACAAACATGTCCATGATTGTTTTTGTTTATATGCCAAGAGAAGGAAGAAAACACTGGAGGGCATCTGGGATAGGTGTCATTAGGGCGATATGTCAGGGCAAGAGAGTGTGGGAACGAATCAACATTAACCATCCACTTTGAATCCAAAGCACAATATGAAACTTTGCCGTATACTGTCTGGATGAATCAGGCGAGTGGTGACATCCCTACTTCTGAAGTGACTTATGCTGGACCAGTTAGTGACAAACCGCCCCGAGTGCTCTTCCCAAGAATCCGTGCAGCGCCTTGACACTTGCGCTCTAAAATTAAAAATCTAAACAAAACCTGGAATTAGCCCCTCGGAGATGGCGTGAACAAATAAATAAATTAATTAACACTTTGACCTTTAGAGGCTTTTCGAGTGTAAACTTTAATCCCGCAAACGTTCTGGCAACTGGAGGTGACAGATAGTGGAATGCAATGTCATGTCATGGAGAACTACCCAAGGACGGCCATAAGACGGCCTTGAAGGCAAATTACATTGTGAAGATGCGAAAGGGAGGAGAAGGATGACACAATCGTATTCTTGCAAACACGCTAAATCTCTTTTATTTATAGTCATGGAATGTATTTTCATATTATGGTTCCATATTAAGCTTCGCTCAACTCCTTGAAACGTTCATCCATAGGATATTCAGTCATAGCAACAGACAACTTTCTGTCTTTCTTACAATACCAGAATACTTGGACGATCTGTCAGATCCATCAACATTATTGTGTAAAACTGTCTGATATTTATAACGGGTTGAACTGAAAGAAATGAGTTGCAGGAAGCACTGCAACTTGACTAGACGCCAGAGGGGTGGATGTAGATCAAGGGGCGACCAATTTAAGAATTTCATTGTTTTCTAACTTGACAGCTTTAAGGGGGGGAAAAAGGTGTGAGCCAAAGAATTGCCCCATCCAATTAACACACTGAGGTAGCTTGTTTTTCCATGTGACAACACGCTCTCAGCCCCTTCTTCCAGGGACACATCTGGTGCAGCAGAAGCAGCGCTCTATTTCTGCCACCGCAGCGAAGAGTGAAAGCTCAATCTGACTAAATTTAACAATATCAAGCTAATATCCAAGTCACCAGGTTTCTCAGCAACGTGTAGTTATTTTTTGTGTCAAATCAAGAGAGACTTATGGAAATAAAATGGTTATTTGAACACAATAACAAGTTGGAAAATTCATGTTTTCATGGTTATACAAACCAAGAAAAAAAAAAAAATAAAATACAGGGCAGCTTAGGGGGTCAATGACAAATGTATTTGTTAATTAACAACAGTGTTGTTATTGTTTACTAAAGCTAAAACTATTAAAATATTTTTTGTTAATTCAAATCTAAAATTAAAATATAAATATCATATTAAAAGAGAAATTTGAAATGTTGCTTTGGCAACTAATTAAAATGACTAAAAATAAATAAATAAATAAATACAAATAATGACAAAAGCAAATAACAAAAGTTACTGAAACAAACTAAAATTAAAACTGAAAATGTAAAATAAAAGCTAACTTAAAATATTATAATAGTATAAATAATGCTAAAATAACACTGATTAAATTATTAAAATTAGTTTTAATGACAACAAAAATTACAAATATATATTTAAATAATATAAACAATAACTGCTACACTTTCGTCAGACAAATAAAAACTATGTGGTGCAGGAAAACAAAACAGGAAATTACATCATAGAGGACCCATGTAAACACCATGTGGTGCAATTAATTATACATATAATATGAATATAATTCATAGGTAATAATACGTTATATTTGTGTAAAAAAAACTTTACCTTAGAAAATATATTATTTTTTTCTTATATTTACATTATTCTTAAGTTACACAAAGTGATTTAGACACATGAAATTGAAACTTTTGAAAATAGCACTTAATTTTTAAAACCATATGATACCCACATATGGCACATGTGCTTTAAACTGCTTTTTTTCTATGTTGATAGCAAACACTCTTATTTGTCATTGACCTTTAGATGATACATATGTATGGTGTTGATTTGGTCAGCAGCGGATGGTCTGCAGAGGGCCAAGGCATTGCTTTCACTCCCCGCATGGTCGCTTGACAAATGTTAGCATGAGCCTCTAAAGCGGCATGACAAGCGCATGCTGAGAGCAAAGTCGAGCTAATGTGTTCTGGCATGCGGCTTGCTAATCACACATTTACATATGCAATGACCTACATTTGCATGTCAGCTCACGCACTGTCCGGCCTGATTAACGACGGGCACCTCCCAGCGCCGGGGAGGCCGGCATAGCGGCGGGAGGAGGCCAGAGGGTGGCGGCTTTTTTGGCAGCCGAAGGGACGCACTGCCAGCCAGGATTAGGCCTGACGCGGCCTGAGCTCCAGACACTTCATTAGAGGTAATCTGTTTAACAGTGGACAGTGTATGTAAACTTCACAGGCCATTTGCGGCACCTTTCTGCCCTCTGGCCTCGCCTTCAAAGGGCAGCAGGGGCGCCCTGACTGACAGCTTGTCTCATCCATGGCTTTGCGCTGTCACACAATTTAGAGCACTGAGCTGACACGAGATGAACCGCAGCAGCCGAGGATCTCCACGACCGCCGGGGTCACTCGACAGTGGCGTGACGAGGTTTGTACAGATTGCAGCTTGCAGGAGGGGCGGGAGCTCAAAGGGCTCATTGCCGCTCTGCGTGAAGTGGAGAAAACAAAAATAACGCACGGAGGAGGGAGAAATGGGGCCAAGAACGGCTTGAATTGGGATGCCTAACAACTTTCACGCTAAGCTTTTCATTAAGATTATTGGTGCGACAATAAATCGATTCATGGACCGATTTTGCGATATTGTAAATGCAGCACGATTCTCTCTGGAATTGATTCCGAGCTTAGTTTTTAACAGCAGATTACGCTCTATGCTAGATTTTAACCGCACACTTAATGCTCATGAAGAAAAGCGTTTGTGCGTTTGGCTGAGTCATGTAAGTGGTTGAATGTACTTGGCACCTCGGCTTTTATGATGCGAGATTAATGTAAACGCAACCCACTGTGAACACTTGTAACTCGCTTCAACCTTTTCGAAAATTTAAGAACGGCTGTTTCTAAAGCACACAGTGCCATCTGCTGTTAAAAACTAAGCTCAGAATTGATTCCAGAGAGAATCACGATTGATTCGGAAAATCGCTGATTCGAACAATGAAACCCCTAATTAAGTTGGGGTAAAAATACAGTAAAAATATTGGCCAGTGTGGCAATTTGTGTGATCAACTTGAAAATGATCGGAAAAATTTGAAAAAAATAAATTAGGAAACAGAGGTAAAGAAAAACGAGCCAAGAATGTCTTTAATTGGGATGCGGATCAATTTTCGCACAAAGCTTTGATGCGGTCACATTAGCGAACAATAATAAAGAACAGCTCAAAAAAATTTTTGCTAAGGGAGCATTTTCGCCCATTTCAAAACTCCCAAGCACATTGATTCGTATTGGAATGACTGGTTTCTGCCCCCGTGAAATTTCTACAAACAACGATAAATTTGACCACACCTTTAAGCCCAAAGTATACTTATATTTGAACATAGTGCACAGCTAAATAAACAGCCTTTCAAAAAATACTCTCAGTGAACACAAGCACACACATGCGCACTAGAAAGTTTTGATCCTTGTTTAGTGTCTGCGCTATTTCTCTCCAGAAATCATGATCGAAAAAGATGTCTGTACTAATTTAATGTAAAATTGTGCATATATCTTTACCCCCTTACATAAGAACTTCGAGAATATTGTTGCTTCTCCAGTACTTTGTCATTGTTGATCCAGCTCAATTTCTTTTATGACTGTGAGACGACAGGCCATTGGATTGCTGCCAACTTGTGGACAAACTAACTAATGCAAAAAAGAAATCTCAAAATGCATGCCAAAAAAGGGCAAAAAAGTATTGTTCATGCAGATTTTGTAAGAAACATCTAACTACGCTTATACAGTAAGTGTATGTACCATGCTGATGTACATTAAAAAAAATTAAGTATAATTTTGGGCTTTAGACTTGAACCGTCGCTTTGGTTAAATAAAAAAAAGGTCAGAGGGGATGGAAGATGCAGCAGAGCATGCTGGGTAAATGACTCAAAGGGACAACACATCACAGGAGCATCAGCAAAGGATGGAGGGTTAGCCACTGGTGACACAAGTGTAAAAAGAGAAATGCAGACATGCGGCTGCATGACAGGGGATGCGATATAGGAGGAGGAGAATGACGGAAGACGGGGCGGCAGCAGTGTGGAGACTAGGTGTGAGCTGACAGCACAACACTGCCAGCGGCTGCCAAGGAAAGGACAACCGAAGCGCTGAAGAGGTGGTAGAGTAGCAAGTCGGCGCTTGGTGGTGGTGCTGGTTGGTGGGTGCTGGAGGGGGGGAAACAAGGCTGGAGATCCTGTTCGCATCCTTTTCATCAACTTCTCTCTCTAGGCCCAGCCCATGCAATATTTAGACCTCCTTCACCCGCTCCTCTTTAATCTGCTCCAGTATTTAAAGCACTTGCTTTACAAGGGGATTTTGCTTCGTCGAAAATTCTGCCGTGACTATTAAAATCGGATCTGAAGATCTCACCTTCCCACTCACTCGGAGAGCAAATGCGCCATTAAATATGCACGCCTTACCGACTCATCCGCCATCTCCTATGCATATCCATCAAACCTTGGGGACTTTAAGATATGATATCGGCATATGCGTGATTGCATACACAATTCAGCATTTTTTGGTTGCTTTTTTTTTTCTTTCAAGGGAATACAAGTCGATCTTGGATGCTTGTTGAGAGTCTTGTAAAAATCATTCTCTTAAGCTGTCACAGTGTAATCCATTGCCAGACTTACCTTGAGTGTTGCGTTCAAACTAATGTCAAACGTTTCTCATGGTTTATTGATGATGGCGGGCATGTAGTTTTCACCACCTCGCTGTTTTTGACAACTTTCAAATTTAGCACAACAAGACCATTCAATGTCTCACGGAAGGTCAAACGATATTGGATTTTGCCTTATAACAAAGGTTAAAAAATGCCACATTCGAATTTATCGGCCAGTACCTTTTGCCAAATTTATCGGCTAATACCTTTTAATAAAATGAGCATGTTTAAACATTTCAAGAGACTATGTGAGCCCAGATTGTACAAAATCCCAGAAGCAGTTTATTGTGTAATCAAAACTCCCATAAGTAATTGGGAACCAAACCAGTTCACGGTATCTGGAATTTCTCCTGTAATCCCTTTACTTGAGTCGTTCCATCCCATTTAAAATATTTAAACATTCAACATACTAACTTTAAAAACTACTGGATTTAGCATTTTTCCCCACATAAGTTATCGGTCTTTGCTAAATTCAACATATAAGATATTTGATGTTTAAAGTTTGAATGCGATGTTCAACATAAGTCTGGCAATGAATTACTTCATGACAGGTTAAGGATTACACTTATTTTCTTGGGGAAAAAAAGCAACAAAAATTAAAAGTCAAAACTAAATGTGCTTGATGCAAGTTTTTTACTTTTGTGAAAAAGAATTAAATGCTTAGAATCGGAATTGTGTATGATTCTTATTTCAAAAACTACAATAATTAAAAAAAAAGATTTTATAAAAAAAAAACAAAAAAAAAATCACTTAGGCCTAGACATAAACATTAATCAAGATAATAAACCCAAAGTACATGTCAAGAAATGTTGTATTTGTTACTTTCAATTTTTTTTAAACTTTTAGGGGTCAATAATGACTTACAAGAAAGATGTTGCCCATGTAAAAGTAAATAAAATAATATCATATAAAAATATATTGTATTTGATAAATAAATGAAGACACCAAAGGTTGGTATCTGATCTTCAAAATGCTTGCATCGGCAGCGATTACTCCGTAAAAAAAACGTTCAACCTCTAATTTAAACAATTCATGACCTACCACAAGACGACTTACAATAATAGAGTCGGGTGATTGGAGGGAATTAGTCTGGAGTGTGTGAAAAGGAAGTACGACAAAAGAGAGATTAAGAGAGCGAACGAGGAAGAGAGAGAGCAAAAGACTGCTAAAAGCAGCAGATTTCCAACACCTCTGTCTCTGGCACTGGAAACACATGATGGCTCCTGTGCGTAGGAAACGCTGCTTGTGCAGAGAGCAGAATCTCATTATCACCTCTCACCCGGCACAGCGGAGAGACAGCCGGAGCAGACCGCCGCCTGTCTCTCTGCAGGTAGATTGACAGACACAGGGAGATTTGACGGGGGCAGATGTGAATGTGGAAGAGGGCGACAGGCTCGTGCTACATGCTGCTAAGCAAGCAGGTGGTGAGTCAGGATGGTAGACAAAAAAAAAAAAACTCAAGTGGCTTTGTAGTACGCCTATATAACGAGATTACAAAGATAGTTTGGCTAGACTGTATGTGTGTTTGTTTTTATGTATGAGAGAGCTCACAAACCTGTGGCTGAAACACTGGCACCGGTGGCTGCTGGCCTTGTGATTGGGCGTCCATCGTGACAGCAGCAGTCCCTTTCACCCCTGCGAAACAAACAAACAAACAAACAAAATAAGATGCGTTGACCATTCCCGGCATGGCCACAGGAGCAAACCTTGCTTCTTGTAATAATCTCCAGATGAACGTAGACATGTGAATCTAGTAATAGAATTAGAGTCTGGAGCAGCGTCCCTGACAATCACATGCTGCTGTGGAAACAGTCGGTGCGTCACCTCGCCCGAGGAACCCGATCCGCTGAGAACACGACACCCATCATGTTAATGAAACTTGTCAAAGAGCCACGGCACTGGAGACCCTTCAAATTGAAAAGTAAAACTCAATTGTTAAAACTTGTAGCCCATTCGTCGAGCACCAAAGCAAATTCTTGGGGGGAAAAGGAGGAAAAAAACACAAAAAAACATTGGATGTGTGTAACCAAATATAGTGTGGTCAGAACACTAAAGAGACACAATTAGACCCCATTTCCACTAGCAGGAACCAGGTGCTAGTTCAGAGCCAGTGCTATTGCCAGTTATTAGTTGGTTCGACTGGCAAGCCCTTTAAGAACCGGTTACTTTTCCACAGGCTAGAGAGCCAATACAGAGCCAGGTCTTACATCACTGAATACGTGTTTCGTTTCACTAGTGTGGCAGCGCCAAACACAACAGACTTGTTCGAGGTGCATCGGCGCCACACAGACAGATCGATCGATCGTCACACAACACACTAAAGCACCGCGAGAGCGATCCAAAAGCATAAAGAGCCATCTGCTTTCCAGTCGCTCCCGCAGCACCCCAATGCCTCGCACCTACAGGTCCGCGCAGCGCGTTTTTAGCTGCTATTTCAAATATGGTAGTACAAAGTTTCTGTCGTCTTGTTGGTCACGGTAACCCAGCCCCTGACGCAAGCGGTTTTTCCTTCTAGCCCAGCAATGTTTTGGTGCTACTTAAGAACCGCTTTTCCTTGTTTGGAGCTGGTGCTTTGGGTGTTGAAAGACAAAGAACCTGTTTGAAACTAGGCTCTGCCTCCGAACCAGCACTGGAACTCCCTTTGTGCATGAACACAGTAGAGCTGCAGCGATTCGTCAACGTCATCGATTACATCGATTATAAAAATACGTTGATTAGCATTTAGTGCGTCGACGCATCACACCTTTAGCCACGCCCATTGCGCGAGCCTGCAGTTATCCCTACTCGCCAATAAAGCATTTAAAGTCCTTGTTAGTTGTTTAACTGTGTGATGGACAGGACAAGCCTAGACTGAGATCATTTATTTAAAAACGGTCTGTCAGCTGTGATAAAACTTCCCGGTGTTATGATTCTGTCACTCTCGTGTACTGAATGCGGTTGTGACGTCAGCTGTTCATTCATATACAGATATGTATTTAAGCAGATGTTTTAATCTGCTGAATAAATAAAACCTTTCACTTCTCTTACCTGTAAGCAAATGCTGTCAGTCCCAAACAGAACTGTGAATACAACCATAATGTGCATCTATATTGACTATCACTGCCCTGTAATTCTCTTTCTTTCTTTCTTTTTCATTTTCATCCATGCAAGTCAATCCACAAAAAATTTTTTTTGCATTCATAATCTTTAATCCAAATCTGAAAATGCTCCTCCCCCTAAAATGATGGGCGTTCTCTGATGACATCAGTTTGACGGCTTGGGCATGAGCGTGACATCCTTAACCACGCCCCTCCAACTGCCAGTGTTCATTTCTGAATGACACGCCTACTTTACTACATCCAATCAGTTCGCTGTAGAAATAACAAGCCATGCCCTCTATTTTCCTCATTCAATATTCTGTTTTTCTCAGAAGTACGTCACAATGCGGATGTAAAAACGGTCGCAAATTTCCGGTTGACACAAACTTGAATGATTCCTAAATGCATCTACTTTCAGAAGGCCAAATAAAGTGCTTTTTCTTTCGCCTAAAAACACACAGCTTCTCCCTGACATGGCTGCATCAACACTACTGCGGTTACTGAAACCACGCATTACATAAATATTCGCACATCATGGCATAGACATGTGGAGGCATGTTTGAATGAGCCATTTTAGGCGTGGTAGAGTCTTAACTTTGATAAAGAGTATATTTTTGGTTTTGAGTCTCTTTTGGCTTTGGTTTAGTCTTTGCAACTTCAGGGATCTTACCTATGCACAATCAGCTTGTAACACTCTAAAGAGAAAGCAAAACTTGAAATCGCATCATATGACCTCTTTAAAGTGATCCAAACCTAGTGCTTATTTTGAGAATAACTGCAATCCTAATCATTGGCATCTGCCAAAAACTGTTTCCACACAGTGAACGAAGTCAGCTTACTAAAATATTTGAAAACAAAATGTCTGTTTTTCTAAGTATTGCGTAAAATGTGTTTCTTCAAATGTAGAATAAATTCTAATTTAATGTGATCTTATTCAGGATCATTAAATAATATTACATCTGTCAACCTTCTCTCTAGATATCGGTTTTTGGCTATTAAATTAGAAAGAAAAAAATTGCTTAACCACAAATGTCAACCCAAAGATTCCTTCATTACTTTTTGCGCAGCGTATCTAATCATTTGAGTCTATTGCTCTTGGAAACCTACAGAGACATTAAAGTGGGCACAATAAAGCGCAGGCCAACACGTATACGAAACGCAAGATGTGTTGTCTTTGCAGAGCCGACGATGAGAAGGAATAAATTAGGCCTGAGCTTTCGTCTGACCGAGAGCAAATACAATAGAAGGCTGCATACTTTTCTTTTACATCAAGCCGGGAGATGGCTGTGCGTGCAGCAGCCATCAAAACTTTTAATGAGTCTCGGTTGTCACTTCACTGCGGCGCACAGCTCGGGTGAGCTCGCCCTGTCCTCGCTGTACTGAAGGAATATTAGCGAGGGTTAAAAAAAAAAGAGAGAAACACTCTTTCA
>JAPDDN010000068.1:0-20000 GCA_027422405.1 Ptychobarbus kaznakovi
CACTTCATCCACCACGAACGCCGTCTGGAGGAATACGAAACACGTCTGTTATCCTTCAATGTGTTGATATCTACAGCACTGGAGATGAGTAAACACGGCGCTAGTTTCGGTTAGCATTAGTTTCCCCGCAGCGCGACGAATACGACGGGAGCCGGGAAGTGTCATATATGTCGTCTTAACGCTACATATTATCTTTTTACTTATGATTGAGTATATTTAATAACATCTGACATCGTTTTTAACCGTAACGTTACCTCTTCAGCGCTCTGATCGTCGTCCATGTTTCGCTGTTGTTGTCCCTCGAAGCTTCGGCGGTTGTTATGGAAACGACGCACGTGACGTCACGACGACGTATGAAACGCCTCCGAATCTTGTCAATATTGCGATTTCCAAATAATATATTCGACCAACTTAGTGGCATTATGTTTCCTACTTCTAAAGTGTGTAATATTGCCTGCAAAGTGATTAGCGTCCACCAGCAGTGTCTTTTTTCGTGGAAATTGTGTTTTGCTAATAACGCTGATAAAACTCTTATACATAAATCATTTTTTTCCTTCCCTAGATGATCTTGAACCGCATTATATATGTGTTTGATGATTTTGGTAATCCAAAACAGCTAAAAAAAAACCTCAGCCCGAGTTTTGATTATTAAAGCTGGTTTAAAGCGTCACAATCGTGAAATAAAAACTATTATTATTACTTTTATGTTTTAATTTCGGTTGTGTTACTGATGGAATAATGAACAAACAAATACAACGTTAATAATGATATTGATAAATGCCAATAAACAAGGCACGTAGTATTATTAAAAATAAAAAAAAAAAACACACATAAAAACTACAATTCTAACCGGAAGTGCGCGCGCGCCCTGACGGCGGATGCTCTGCGGTGTGGTGCGCTGGGAGCTCAGAGGCGCAGACGCGCTACTGCAGCAACACAACCGACGCTCTATTGTTACCAGTATTTACACCCGTTACCGCCACTGAAGGACGTGTCGTCCATTAATAATACTCATGGTCGGCTATTGATTAGATCAGTGTGTGTGCGCGAGGAAGAGCATCATCATCATCAGCATCAGCTTCATCAGGGCGGAGGACAAGACGCAGAAATGGGTCACAGCAGCGGCTGATCTCAGGTTAGGTGTTTGCTCTCCATCCTCCTCTCATTGTGTTCAACCGAACGCGATGTTTCTGGACGTGTTTGACTCGGTTCGTGTTGTTGGGTTTCGTCGACACGGTTAACGGGACATTGTGTGACTCTCTCGCTTTTTAGTTGATCGTGATGAGCGAGGTTAAACCAGCTAACGTGGCTTAATATTACAGATCGGTGGTTTTAAGGTGTTGCATCGCGATGATGGCCCACGCGCACCGGACACGCTCAGTCTCCATGGCGACCAGCGGCAGCATCAGCACCGCGCGTTCGTCATCAGATTATTTTTTAAAGTTAACGCATTACTTTTAATTGTACACGTTACTTGTTCAAATAAGTGATGCCTCATGTTGAGAGAAATCAGGAATCAGATGTTATTGTAGTATACGAGAACATGCATTAATTAATTAGTATTCTTCATTTAAGTAAAATGGTATTCTTCAAAATTCAAGAAACGTGAAATGCAATTCAGAATATAACGCAAACCTGCAATAATTATATAATGTATAAAATCCGGTTTTATTAAGCGATGTCTTTTCTGCTGAGCTATGATGATCCAATGCAATCATACTAATAAGCAAAAGTTACTTTAAGTTAGTTAACTTTCTTCTGTACAGACGTGAATTCAGTTTCCCGTCAGCCCTTCATTTCATGTTTAAGTGAAAGGGATTTTACGTTTGCCAAAAATATCGCTTTTTGTATTAAAAACAAACAAGCAAGCCCTGCCCAGATTAAAAAAGTAACGCAACGCATTACTTTCCATACAAAGTATCATAATTAGTTACTTTTTTAGGGAGTAAGGCAATATTGTAACGCATTACTTTCCATAAATAGTAATTAAGTATCGTAATTAGTTACTTTTTTTAAGGAGTAACGCAATATTGTAACGCACTACTTTCCATAAAAAGTAACTAAGTATCGTAATTAGTTACTTTTTTAAGGAGTATGTACGCAATATTGTAATTACTTTACATAAAAAGTAACCAACTATCGTAATTAGTTACTTTTTTTAAGGAGTAACGCAATATTGTAATGCATTACTTTACATAAAAAGTAACAGAGTATCGTAATTAGTTACTTTTTTAGGGGAGTAACGCAATATTGTAACGTACTTTCCATAAAAAGTAATTAAGTTCGTAATTAGTTACTTTTTTAAGGAGTTTAGCAATATTGTACGCATATTTTCCATAAAAAGAAAGAGTATCGTAATTAGTTACTTTTTAGGGGAGTTACAATTTGTAACCATACTTTAATAAAAAGTAACAAGTTCGTAATTAGTATTTTTTAGGGAGTAACGCAATATTGTATGCATAGTACATACTAACAAATTTTTAGTTACTTTTTTAGAAGCAATATTGTACGCATATAAAAAATAACAAAGTATCGTAATTAGTTACTTTTTAGGGAGTAACAATATTGTGACACATTTTTACATAAAAAGTAACATATCGTAAAGTTAGTTTTTAGGGATAGAATATTGTAACGCATCT
The DNA here is from genome assembly GCA_027422405.1 of Ptychobarbus kaznakovi. Lineage (NCBI taxonomy): Eukaryota > Metazoa > Chordata > Actinopteri > Cypriniformes > Cyprinidae > Ptychobarbus > Ptychobarbus kaznakovi. Next base: position 2,640 of record JAPDDN010000068.1, read on the forward strand.
TTACATAAAATCCACTAAGTATCGTATTAGTTACTTTTTTTGGGGAGTAACGCAATATTGTAACGGTATTACTTTCCATAAATAGTAATTAAGTATCAATATTACTTTTTTAAGGAGTAACACAATATTGTAACATTACTTTCCATAAAAAAGTAACATATCGTAAAGTTACTTTTTTGGGGAGTAACGCAAAGTATCATTACTTACAATAATAGTAATTAAGTTCGTAATTAGTTACTTTTTTAGGGAGCAATATTGTAACGCAATTTCCATAAAAAGTAACAGTATCGTATGTTACTTTTTTAGGGGAGTTAATATTGTAACGCATTACTTTACATAAAAAGTACAAAGTATCGTAAAGTTACTTTTTTACGGAGTAACAAATTATCATTACTTTACATAAAAAAGTAACAGAATTCGTAATTAGTTACTTTTTTAGGGAGTAACGCAATATTGTAACGATTACTTTACATAAAAAATAACAAAGTATCATTAGTTACTTTTTTAGGGAGTAACATATTGTGAAAAAGTACTTTACATAAAAAGTATAAATATCGTAATTTAGTTAGTTTTTTAGGGAGTAACGCAATATTGTAACGCATACTTTACATAAAATGCACTAAGTATCGTAATTAGTTACTTTTTTGGGGGAGTAAGTACGCAATATTGTAACGCATTACTTTCCATAAATAGTAATTAAGTATCGTAATTAGTTACTTTTTTAAGGAGTAACACAATATTGTAACGCATTACTTTCCATAAAAAGTAACAGAGTACGTAATATCTTTTTAAGGGAGTAACGCAATTTGTAGTTACTTTACATAAAAAGTAACAAAGTAGTAATTAGTTACTTTTAGGAGTAACGTAATATTGTAACAATATAAATGTAATTAAGTATCGTAATTAGTTAGTTACTTTTTTAAGGAGTAACGCAATATTGTAACGCATTTTTACATAAAAAGTAACAAAGTATCGTATTAGTTACTTTTTTAGGAGTAACGTAATATTGTAATGCATTACTTTACATAAAAAGTAACAGAAAATTAATTAGTTACTTTTTTAGGGAGTAACGCAATTTTAACGCATTACTTTACATAAAAAGTAACAAAGATTAATTAGTTACTTTTTAGGGAGTAACAATATTGTAACATTACTTTACATAAAAAGTAACATTCGTAATTAGTTACTTTTTTAGGGAGTAACCATATTGTAACGCAACTTTACATTACATAAAATGCACTAAGTATCAATTAGACTTTTTTGGGGAGTAACGCAATATTGTAACGTTACTTTCCACAAAAAGTAACTAGTTCGTAATTAGTTACTTTTTTAGTAACGCAATATTGAACACATTACTTTACATAAAAAGTAACCAAGTATCAATATTACTTTTTTAGAGAGTAACGCATTTGTACGCATTACTCCACAAAAAGTAACAAAGTATCAATTAGTATTTTTAGGGAGTAACATATTGTAACGCATTACTTTACATAAAAAGTAACAAAGTTCGTAATTAGTTACTTTTTTAGGAGTAACGCAATATTGTAACAATATAAAATTAACTAAGTATCGTAATTAGTTACTTTTTAGGGAGTAACATTTGTACGCATTTCCACAAAAAGTAAAAATCATAATTACTTACTTTTTTAGGGAGTAACAATATTGTAACAACTTTCCATAAAAAGTAACCAAGTCGTAATTACTTTTTTAGGAAGTAACGGAATATGGTATTTTTTAGGGAGCAAGGCAATATTGTAACGCATTACTTTCCATAAAAATTAACTAAGTATCGCAATTAGTTACTTTTTTAGGGAGTAACAAAATATTGTAACACATTAGAGTCGCTCTGCACCATTTCATCAGTCAGAAGTCACGTGTGAGTGATGTGATCATTGGTCCTGTTGTAAAAGAGCTTGATGAGATGAGGCAGAGGTGAAGGTGTAGTTTCATAACGGTCTGTGATAAACGTTCCTCTACAGCTGATCAAAGTTCCTCCTGTGTGTTTGTGACCAGTCAGACTGATGATGACGGGAATGAGCTCTTTGGACTTCAGGATCCATAAACAGGCTTGAACAGATAACGTGATCCAGACCGGTTTTTGATGGTCGACTGGTTTCTGTGTGCAGGTGTGTGAGGACGTCTGTCTCTTCTGCTCCGTGTTCCTCAAACATCACGTCATGTTCATCAGCTGTGTTCTGCTGCTGTGTGTCCTGCTGCGTCTGCGGCGGGTTCGCCGGTCCCCGGCGGCGGAGAGATGTGCTACTCGCGGCAGCACCGGGACGTCGCTGTGGCTCTGGATCAGAAGGGAACCGTCATGGTGGCCCAAGCCAAGCCGTCAGAGAAAGACTGCATCCTAACCTGCTGCTCGGAGGACGTCCGTCCAGGTACCACACTAACTAACTTAATACTCGTTACATTTAAAAATAATAATCCAAGCACACGTATCAGATCCAGCTGAAGCACTAGAGTAAGTCCAAACATGCCAGGTTTAGTCCATCTTTGTTTCTGTGTTATTATCATTAAACTATGCATATATGATGCTGTTCTGTTTATAATTGTTTAAGCTGCTTAATTAATCACACGTGTCCCTGGAGCACAGAAGCAGTCGTAAACAGCACAGCTGTATTTATAGGGTCAAAATTATACATTTTTCTTTTATCATTAGATATTAAGATCATGTTCCATGAAGATATTAGTAAATATATCAAAACTGAATTATTGATTAGTAATATGTATTGCTAAGAACTTCATTTAAAGGTGATTTTCTCAATATTTAGATTTTTTTTTTGCATCCTTCAGATTGCATATTTTCAAATAGTATCATAACAAACCATGCATTCATTTTTCCAGCTTTCAGATGATGCATAAATCTCAGTTTCACAAACTTGACCCGTATGACTGGTTTTGTGCTCCAGGGTCATGTATTTGTGTTATAAACTCCATGCACTGTTTCACAGATAGTCGTGTTATTTTATTACTGTAATAAACGTGCATTAAGAATATTTTATGGCTTCAGGAGAGAAGCCAAACGTTTGTTTTCACTCTTTTAAATTCAAATATAACATATAAAACTACCAGGTTCTGCTTAATCGTGACATATAATCATTGCAAAGAGAGAGAGAGAGAGAGTGTGTGTGTGTGTGTGTGAGAGAGAGAGAGCGAGAGAGAGAGAGAGAGTGTGTGTGTGTGTGTGTGTGTGTGTGTGTGTGTGTGTGTGTGTGTGTGTGTGTGTGTGTGTGTGTGTGTGTGTGTGTGTGTATGTGTGTGTGTGTGTGTGAGAGAGAGAGAGAGTGTGTGTGTGTGTGTGGGCATGTTTATGTGGTTTATGAGGACATAAATTTGTATAATGACATGGGTATGACATAGGTATTACAAGGAGAAGGTGATTTATGAGGACATTTTCAGTGTCCCCATAATTTAAAACGCATATAAATCATACAGAGTGTTTTTTTGAGGGAAAATAGAAATGCACCGCCTGTGAGGGCTGTTTAGGTGTAGGGTAGGTGTAGGGCAATCCATACGGTTTGTACGTATAAAAACCATACGCCTATGGAAAGTCCCCGTAAACCAAAAAACCAACGTGTGTGTGTGTGTGTGTGTGTGAGTGAGAGAGAGTGTGTTAATAGTTTTCACAGTTTCATTAGTAACTAACTGCATGATTTTTACTGTACATTTCTGTCATAGTCACCACTAATAACCCGCTCATAAACATAATGCAGAAGTTTTCTGTAAAGCAGCGATTGTATGGTGATGTAAAGTGCAATAGAAAACAGACTGTGATTTACAGCCCTAACGAGCTAACGAGCTGTGCTCTCTCAGGGCTGAAGTGTAATCTGGTGGTGTATAAACCGGCCGGAGATCTCAACTGTGAACTCTTCCACTGTCCGAGTGAGAGAGACTGCCCGCTGATGACGGCCGGTGCCGGGGTCAACACGTACAACATATTCAAGGGTGAGCAGTGTGTGTGTGTGTGTGTGTGTGTGTGTGTGTGAGAGAGAGAGAGTGTGAGAGAGTGTGTGTGAGGAGAGAGAGTGTGTGTGTGTGTGTGGTGTGTGTGTGTGTGTGTGTGTGTGTGTGTGTGTGTGTGTGTGTGTGTGTGTGTGTGTGTGTGTGTGTGTGTGTGTGTGTGTGTGTGTGTGTGTGTGTGTGAGTGTGTGTGAGAGTGTGTGTGTGAGAGAGAGAGTGTGTGTGTGAGAGAGAGAGTGTGTGTGTGTGTGAGAGAGAGAGAGCTGTGTGTGTGTGTGTGTGTGTGTGTGTGTGTGTGTGTGTGTGTGTGTGTGTGTGTGTGTGTGTGTGTGTGTGTGTGTGTGTGTGTGTGTGTGTGTGTTGTGTGTGTGTGTGTGTGTGTGTGTGTGTGTGTGTTGTGTGTGTGTGTGTGTGTGTGTGTGGTGTGTGTTGTGTTGTGTGTTGTAGTGTGTAGTGAGAGTGTGAGAGAGAGTGTGTGTGTGTTTTGAACCCTTTCCATCAATGACTGTATGATTAGAGATGCATCTTTTCACACGAGGACGACTGAGATGAGAGTCTCATACGCAGCTATTACAGAAGATTAATACACTCACTGATGCTCCAGAAGCAGAAACCATGCATTAAGAGCCGGGCGTGAACACTTCTGAATTTGAAGATCAGGGTAATTTCAGCTTATTTTGTATTCTGTGAAACATCTTGTGTAGTTTCTGAAGAGCAGTACTAAATAAAAAAAATACCATATTTAGGCAAAACAAGACAAACATACACATCTTCATTCTGTTCAGAAGTGTTCACGCCCAGCTCTTAATGCATGGTTTCTGCTTCTGGAGCATCAGTGAGTAGTAGTAGTAGTAGTAGTAGTAGTAGTAGTAGTAGTAGTAGCCCTTTATTGTCACTAGTCACAAGTACCAGCGAAATTAGCCATCAACCTGTCCATACATACACAACATACATATGACAAGGGGGTAGACAGAACAGGATGACAGGGAATTGAAGAAAATACAGCATTTTACATGAGGAAAGTCAGTGAGTGTATTAATCTTCTGTAATAGCTGCGTACGAGTCTCTCAGTCGTCCTCGGTGTGAAAATATGCATCTCTAAATCATACAGTCATCGTTGAAAAGGGTTCAAATACACAAAAATGCTGGAAAAGCACAGCAACAGTTTTTTCTATTCTAACATGACAGTGTCTCTGTGTATAAGAAATAATTGATTGAGTCCGTGTGGAAGAACTTGACTGCTCTGCAGAAACCCATCACCAAACACCAGTTGGGTTAGGGATAGTTCAAATAAAAATATTAAAACTAATTCAGAATATTAATAAAAAACTACAATAGTATCTTCGGTGTTACTAAAACAACACTCGTTGGTTTCTGCTATTGATTTGATTTGTTCAGGTTTAACTCATCCAACAACTAAAGGAAGTGTACGAATTACAGCCAGACCTGCAGCGCCACTGCCGACCACGACTACACCCACGACACCAGCACCACCCAGCACCAGCACCACAGCAGCGCTGACCGAGTCAGAATCACCCAGGATGCTGGAAGCCGTCGCTATGACGACCGCATCCACTACCACAGCAACCAGCACCACACCGTCCTCCTCCACTAAAAGCATCAGCACTAAAGCGTGGCCACGGACACCCATCAAACCCAGCCGACCCAAGAAACCCAGCAAACCCTCGAGACCAGAGACGCATTCAGTGAAGCCCGGCAGATTCACGACGGTCCCGGCGAGCCGCACACCTGCAACTACAAGTACAACTACAACCACGACACCTGCAACTACAAGTACAGCTACAACCACGACACCTGCAACTACAAGTACAGCTACAACCACGACACCTGCAACTACAAGTACAACTACAACCATGACACTGGCAACTACAAGTACAGCTACAAGTACAACCACGACACCTGCAACTACACGTACAACTACACCTGCAACTACAAGTACAACTACAAGTACAACCATGATACTGGCGACTACAAGTACAACTACAAGTACAACCATGACACTGGTGACTACAAGTACAACCATGACACTGGCGACTACAAGTACAACTACACCTGCAACTACAAGTACAACCACGACACTGGCGACTACAAGTACAACCACACCTGCAACTACAAGTACAACTACAACTACAAGTAAAACTACAACTACAATCACAACCATGACACCTGCAACTACAGTTACAACTACAACCACGACACCGGTAACTACAACTACAACCACGACACCGGTAACTACAAGTACAACTAAAAGTACAACTACACCTGCAACTACAACCACAATCATGACACCTGGAACTGCAACCACAACTACAACCATAACTACAACCACAACTACAAGCACAGCAGCGCTGATGGGGCTGGAGAGTGACCCGAAGCGCCGGGATTTCAGTCGACCCATTCTGTCTCTTCCAGGGAAGCCCATGGTGTCTCGAGTGATGTGGAAGAACAGCCTGGTGGCCGTCGTGGTGATCACGCTCGTCTTCCTCGTGCTCATCCTCGCTCTGGTGGCCCGTAAAGCCATGGAGTCCTTCGACAGACGTCACTACACCAGACTGGAGCTCAACGACCTGCACTACGAGGTTTAAAGTGCCCTGTTATGTATGTTTGAAGATGAGCGTTCATGCAGTGTGTAAGGGAACGAACACATCGTCTCTCAAACGAAAGAGTCGACTCTGAATCATCGAAACGAGTCGTTTTTTAAAACCAATCCTGTTTGACTTCAACATCAAACATTAGTACCACCACCCCCCCCCACCCCCCACAACACACACACTCTCTCTCTCTCTCTGACACACATACACACACACTCTCTCTCTCTCTCTTGACACACACACAACACACACACACACACACACACACACACACACACACTCTGTGACACACACACACACACACACACACACACACACACACACACACACTCTCTCTGTGACACACACACACACACACACACACACACACACACACACACACACACACACACACACACAGAGAGAGAGAGAGAGACACACACACACACAGAGAGAGAGAGAGAGACACACACACACACACACACACACACACACACACTCTCTCTCACACACACACACACACCTCTCTCTCTCTCTGACACACACACACCCCCCCCCCACACCCAAAACCACAATATGATATAACCCATAATAGAGGTGGTTTAAACGCGACAATCCGACACAAAATCAGTCGTACGGTATATTTGTAGCAACAGCCAACAATACATTGTATCATGTTCCATGAAGATACATCCAAACTTAATTATTGATTAGTGATATGCATAGCTAAGACTTCATTTAAACAACTTTAATGATTTTTTTGCATCCTCAGATATTGTCCTAACGAACCTTACATCAATGGAAGCTCTTAATTCAGCTCTGACGATGCATAGATCTCATCGACACGTACGACTGGTTCTGTGTTTGTGTTCTGGGCTCGACGCTTCATCTGTGAACAGACACTGAAATCCAAAGCAATACACTGAACTCAGGTGGAGCAGCACCACTCCGGCATGCTCTTGGGTTTGTGAGTGTCACGGGTTTTATCCTCACGTGCACTTTTCACTGCGTTGTTCTGGGATGCTTGTGTGCTTTACACATCTGCACGAGTTCAGAAATCTGTCTAATCTGTTATATTACACGTCAGGGGCGTAGCCACGGGTGTGCCAGGGTGTGCCGGTGCCACCCACAGTGGCAGCTGGCACACCTAAAAACAGATGCAGAATTATTATTTTTTAATCGTAATAAACATGGGCAGCGCAAAGGAGGGGCTAGCAGATGCTTCAGCACCCCCAAGAAAGACCAAAGCACCGCCATTGCACCCATAAGAAATGAAATAAATTAAAAACATTTGACTTATTATTACGCCTTCATAACTCGTGCATTGCAATATAACGTGACGTGATTAGCAGGCGCACTTTTCGTATTGTCAGCATTTTATTTAAAAAATTGATCGGTTCCTTGTGCCAAGAAGGCCTGTCCCCGACTAAAGATTTCACTAGTCACACGTAAATTGATTAATATAATAACTTAGGCTACTAACCATCCTTTAATATAGGCGTATAGCCTATTCCGCGCCCAAGCGCACGTCTAAATCTTGCAATGGCAAAAGTAGGCTAATGATTATGAATATTGGGGGAAAGGCAAAAGAAAACATTTTAATTATTCGTTAATAAACTAGTGATTTCTTCTCAGTCAGTGTCGGCTGAAAAGATAAAGTTGCAGAATGCGACGCTGACTTTAATAAAGAAATGCACCTTTTCATTCCGACTACGTAATTAGTCTGTTTTTCTTCTTTCACAGAAGCGCTGCAGGTGCGTGATGCGACGGTGTGTGAATCTTCATGGTCTGTTACGCTGCTATTCGCGCCTATAAAGCAAAAGCCCGGAATAAAAAAAAATAAAAAAATCTAATACATTCTAATCTTACTAGTCAGTGATCGACTAATATGCTTTCAGTGTAAATGAACAAAATGGTGTGATTCTACAGTTCTCCACAATATTATTTTTGCTGCGCGCAAGTTCAGGCTAAAATAACTTGTGTACATGAGCTGAGATCAGACATGAGAAATGATAGTAGCCACCGCTCATGTCCATATTGATAAATTCCAACTTTGCGTTTAAACGACCGTACGCCCACTTTTCTGTCGTACCTTCGTTTTGTAAATGAGGCCCATTGTTTTTATAGATAGCCTAATCAGGATGCTATACAAGCACTAAAACATCTCACAAGGAAACCATTCTTAGTAGTAGACTAACACAACAGCATTAATGTTTCATTTCTTTTCTATAAGCATTTAGACGCTCGTGACAATATCTAGTTTGTTGCTTGTTTTCTTTAGTCTTAAGAAATTATACATCTTTTACAGCACCGGTCCGCTCGTCTCCTGATCATTCGGCTTCAGCGTCTGATCTAACGTGCGCACTTCCGCACGAACATTTGCTGAACAGCGATCCCTGGTCACAGTTTTCGCTAGGTCACCGATTTCGGCACAACACCAGCCCTGCGTCCCAATGTGCATACTATCTACCCCAGTGGTTTTCAATCCTGGTCCTGGGGACCCACTGCTCTGCACATTTTGTATGTCTCCCTTAACTGACACACTCAAGTCAGTTAATGGATCTCTCTCCTAACGAGCTGGTGATCTGAATCAGGTGTTTAAATAAGACATACAAAATGTGCAGAGCAGTGGGTCCCGAGGACCAGGATTGAAAACCACTGATCTACCCTATCTGCCCTAAATAGTATTGAAAATTACCACTATCACATAGAATTTAGTATGGATAGTATGCACATGAACGAAATGGTTAAACTAACATATTAATACCCAATAAGCATGCTTATTTTTTTTTTTTTTTTTGCGCATTAATCTGACAATAAATGTGGCACACCCAGTTTTTCTGATGCACACCCAGAGTCTCCTTTCTGGCTACGCTCCTGTTACACGTCGATGCTCTGTGGGACGTGGCTTGGACAGACACCTTGAGATGAATCTGATTATTTCTTATTATTTTTAATAAGAGTGCTGAAGGTATTGTTTCATTTTAATGAGTTATGCAAATACACAAACACACAGACAATAATGTTTCAAAAGCTCTTTTCATCTGTGAATCATGAAACTTACAATGCATCACGGTTTACACAAAATATTAAATGTTTTAACGTTGATGATAATGTTATTGTTATGATTTCTGAAGATCATGTGACACTGAAGAGTGGAGTAATGATGCTGGAAATACTCACACTTTAATAGATATTCATATAGAAACCTGATATTTTAAACTAATAATATTTATACTGTATTTCTGATCAAGTAAATGCAGTTTATTAGATGTAGTAGATGTCAAAATATCATGTTTTTGTATTGTGCTTGACAATTAATCTCAATTAAAACTTATTTTTAATATTAAATATGAGATAATATTTTAATAATATTTTAATTTTAATATTTTTTTTTTTTTTTTTTTTTTTGCTAATTTAGCCCTTCATATAAAAAACAAAAACAAATCGAATTTCATGATATGCATAATTTAATATCTGAAATGCATTGAAAATATTGCACGAATTGTTTATTATCGACACAAGATAACACATTTTATATATCACAATTACTCTAATTAATTTTATTATGCTCTTATAGCGGTTTATAAAGACTCATATTGACTGAAGATTGATTTTTATTGACATGGTAAAAAATATAATTAGATTAATGTAGTATAATATCAGTGCAAACACAAAAATAAATAAACTCCCATAGCAATATTCAGTGATAAAGGAAAATAAAGATCAATATAATAAGCGTTCGTGGCGCTTTGTGTTGTTTTGTGCTTCGAGCCGCATCACGAACCGCCGCGTGAGAAACTAGTCCCATTGGAATGCGCTTCATCCGCGCCACATTACACCGCGCTGTGATCTCAGACAGACGCGAATGCGATGGAACACAACAATAGCGAGCAGAAGAGCAGCAGAGAACGCGCGACGGAGGGGGAAGGGTTTGGACATTTTTCCCTGTGAGCGGAAGTTGACGAACGGACGGGCGAGATGTGTCGGTCACACTGAAACACAGACACAATCAAACCGATGAAAACCCGCCGCGGAGCTTCAGCGCGAGGAATCCGAATCACAGACGCGCGCGGCCGGAGCGATGCGAGCGAAGCGGCGCGGCTGAGCGTCGAAGATGGGTGCCGTGATACAGAGTCTCGTACTGTGTACTTTGTGTTTGCAGATACGCGGTGAGTTCCATTTAACGTTAACGTTACGGCGAGGAATCGCGTCGATCTGAGGCGCCTCAGAAGCGGGTCTCGTTGTGTGTGAATCGGTCGCTCGATGCTAAGGCTAGCTGCTTTATCGTGTTTGTTTTCTCGGTCGTGTGAATCGAGTAACGCTGCTTTTGTTCAGAATATCTCGCTGATTTTTGCTCTAGTTTGTGGCCTGTGAGCGAGTGCTCCGGTTACATGTGTGGACGGACTAAACCGGATCGTTTCTTTGATTTAAAGAGTCTTTCTGGGCTGGAGAATCACTTGTTTAGTCTTTATGCGAGTGTGTTGTGTTTACCAGCTGTTCAGGTGAGTGTGTTACAGACAAACAAACAACAGCCAGCAGCAAGAAACTGCTCTAAAAGTGTGTAAAAGATCCGCTAAATGGTTGACACGATCTGAGGCCGTGTTTTAAGTGTCCTAAAAGCTCAGTATGTCTTGTGTTTGCTCTTGGCTGGGGCTGGACGGGCTTCACCGAGTCTCCCGGAGTTCTGCAAGTTCACAAGTGTTTGGAAAAGGAAATTCCCCATGTTAGGAAAACAGGCCGTCTGCTGGAGGAGAGAAGCTTGAGGTCGACCTCCGTCGCTGTGTGCCGGTGTTTTGTGGTGGATGTCAAATTGAGGTTTGATTCAGTGCCAGATCCCTGCAGAGAGAGAGAGAAAGACACACTCACTCACTCACTCACACAGACACTAACTCTCTCAGACACACTCTCACACATACACACTCACTCACTCACTCTCAGACACACACACACACAGTCACAGTCACTCTCTCTCAGACACACTCTCACACATACACACACTCACTCTCTCACACACAGTCACTCACTCTCACACAGACACACACACACACACACACACACACACACACTCACTCTCACACATCACTCTCAGACTCACACACACACACACACACACACAACACTCACTCATCTCTCTCAGACACACTCTACACACACACACACACACACACTCAGTCAGTCTCTCTCAGACACACACTCAGTCAGTCTCTCTCAGACACACTCTCACACACACACACACACACACACACACACACACACAGTCAGTCAGTCAGTCACTCTCTCTCAGACACACTCTCACACACACACACACACACACACACTCACTCTCTCACACAGTCACTCTCTCTCTCTCTCTCAAATTCAAAATTGCTTTATTGGCATGACTGTAAATTATACAATATGGCCAAAGCTTAGTATACATGTACAAAAAGATAATATAATAATTAAATGAGCATCGCATTAATAGAATATTATAACATCTTATAAGTATTAAACTGTAACACATTAGAACGTGTGAATGTTTGATACCACAGCCTTTAACAGACAGAAACATACATACTAAGGATCACTGTGGTGGACAGTAACACACATGCAGGTCAGGCACAATACACATTCACCTGCTGTCTCTCCGGCTGTAACACACACACTCACGCACGCATGCACGCACATACACACTCACGCTCAATAATGGACAGTCCATCCTATTTTGGGTAGAAATAATACCTCTCTCTAAAGAAATGTTAAGCAGACATATAATAATAATAATAATGCAGGTTTACTGGAGTTTTGTTGTTAGTTTGGTGCAATAAACCCACTCTGGAGTGCCAAGCTATCAGAACCGAACACCGAGGTTAAAAACAGAGAAGCGTGTTGAACCGTGGACTAACTGTATTGTTGCATCCCTAGTGTGGGATCATTCAGAATTAGGGTTACACAAAGTTGGAAAATCTCCAGTAAATTTCGGAAACTTTCCGGCATTTTTGTAAACGTTTCCGGGAATTTTGGAAACTTACCGGGAACTTTGGAAACTTACCGGGAATTTGGGAAAGTTACTGGGTATTTTATAGGTAAGATTATAGAAAAGGTCGTTTTTAATCTGCTGAACAACTACTTAAATTAAAATGGATACCTGGACGATTTTCAATCTGGTTTCCGAGCGCATCACAGCACAGAGACGGCGCTTATTAAGATAATAAATGATATTCGTGCTGCGTTTGACACTGTCGATCATAACATACGTCTACAGAGACTGGGTCAGGCTTTCTGGGATGTACACTAATGATTCAGGTCATATTAGGCGGGAGAGGTTATTATGTGAGTATAGGAGAGCATACGTCTCAGTGGAAGTCTATGCGGAGTACCTCAAGGCTCAATTCTTGCACCGCTCTTGTTTAGCTGATATATGCTCCCACTAAGTCAAATAATGAGAAAGCAGATGCACCTAGCTTTATCTCCAAATGACTACAGCCCCATTGACTCCCTCTGCCAATGCATTGATGTAATTAACAGAACTTTCTTCAGTTACACAAGGAGAAAACTGAACTCATTGCATTTGGAAACAAAGATGAAGTTCTGAAGGTGAATGCATACCTTGACTCAAACAACTACAAATAAAGTCAACAATCTCGGGGTGATTCTGGAGACAGAGCTTAGTTTCAGTACTCATGTAACTAAATCAGTATACTATCATCTAAAAAACATTGCAAGAATTAGACGTTACGTTTCCAGTCGAGATTTGGAGAAACTTGTTCATGGCTTTATCACCAGCAGGGTGGATTATTGTAATGGTCTCCTACCAAAGAAGAGCGTTAGACAGCTGCAGCTCATCCAGAACACTCATTCTGACCAGAACCAGAACATCTGAGCATATCACACCAGGCCTCAGGTCCTTACACTGGCTTCCAGTTACATTTACTCGTCTATAAATCACTTAATGGCCTAGGACCTAAATACATTGCTGATATGCTCACTGAATATAAACCTAACAGGTTCGAGTCTGTTAGAAACACCAAGCGTTCACACAAAACAAAGGGAGTCTGCTTTCAGCTTCCAGAAGAGATCAGATGTGCTAAAACATTATGCTGTGCATAAAAGAAAAAATTATATGCAATGTATTGTTGGTACAAATATACCCCAGCGACTTAAGACTCACATATTTTAATCCTCATTAGTGCTACTGAAGTTATCCATACACAAGCTTTCAGTGTTTTCCTCGTTCTAACAATTCAAAATAAGGCTGCTGGCCCTTTAAAACTGATTGCACAGGTTTCGCCGTGGCAGCCGTCTGTGTTTACTCACCAAAACAGATATTTTGACATCATTTCTGTGTGTTATGACTGAATTCAGCACCGTTTGATGACCTCTGTGTGTTCTCTCCGTCTCCCGCAGGCCTGCCGCTGCTCTTGTACGCGAACCGGAGGGACTTGCGGCTGGTGGACGCGGCTCAGGTTCGAGGGAACGCCACGGTGGTGATCGGCGGTTTGGAGGATGCGGCGGCGGTGGATTACGTTTACGAGCAGGGACTGATTTACTGGAGCGACGTGAGCGAGGAAGCCATCAAACGGACGCTGTTTAACGGGTCGGCGCCCGGCGGGCTCCACACCACGGTCGTGTCCGGTCTGGCCTCTCCGGACGGCCTGGCCTGCGACTGGATGGGGAATAAGCTGTACTGGACCGACTCGGAGACCAATCGTGTAGAAGTGGCCGAGCTGGACGGGATGTACCGGAAAGTGTTGTTCTGGCAGGATCTGGACCAGCCGAGAGCCGTCGCTCTGGATCCGACCCGAGGGTGAGTCGACCATAACGCTTTTTCAGAACCGATCCGATATTGAAGAGTATCTGCCGGTTCCGATCCGATAAGTTGTTACTTCTGTGTGTTGACCGGATCGTCTCTCTGTTGTGTGTTAAAGGGGGTCCTGTTCTTGATTTTTAGTCGGTGTGTTAAGAGACTTATGTTTTAGACACCATATTGTCTGTTTTTGCTCTATTTCACCAACAGAAATAATTCCAAACTCAGTCATAGAACTGTTTTGTGTCTCTGAGCAACATGATGGAGATTCGGTCCTGAATGATTCAATCGTTTAAATGAAGTGTGTGTGAGAGTGAGAGAGAGAGTGACTCAAATGCACTTGCACACTCTCACACACACACACACACACACACACACACACACACACTCTCTCACACACACATACAGACACACACTCTCTCTCTCTCTCTCTCTCTCTCTCTCTCTCTCACACACACACGAACACACACTCTCTCTCTCTCTCTCTCTCTCTCTCTCTCTTCTCTCTCACACAGACACGAACACAGACACTCTCTCTTTCTCACACACAGACACAAACACAGACACTCTCTCTCTCTCTCTCTCACTCACACACACACACACACGCTGTGTCCTCATTGGTTGAGGTGTCCTGAGGAAGTCTCCCTGAGATTTTCAGCTCCAGGGCTCTAGAGTGCGACCTAATTTCTCCAGGGTGCATGCTGTTAAAAACATAAATGTTATCTATTGTAGAATTGTATTTAATTTCAGTTTTTTTAAACCATTAAAATGAATAAAATTAAAGACAAATAATCATTTTAATTTTGGTTTAAATAGTTTGTTTTGATATCTTATAAATGATTAAACTATTGTATTGGACTCATTTGTTTTGATGATTTAATGAGTAGTTTTTGTGACTCGTTCTGGTATGAGTTCTAAACGAGACGGTTTGGTGATCACCGGTGTGATTGTGCGGTCATGTGACACGAAGCTGGTAGAGTTAACCGGGTTGGTTAGCGGAGTGTCTTGTATGAGTGCAGTAGTTAGTCGCAGGGAAACTGCTTCTCCACCTGAATATAAGGAGCGGCTGAAACACGAGTCTCCTGCTCCGTCACGACCTCCTCGTCCGCTCTGCCAAAGGTCAAAGGTCGGCAGTGATTGTGGTTCACATGCTGTTATTCAGACTTGAGGGTGGACCCCAAACTTTTGTTTATGTGCATTCTCCTCCCAAATCAGAAGCGAGATCGCGCTCACGTGAAGGAGTTTCAGCACACGCAACATGAAAGCCCTGTTTATGATAGAAGAGAGAATTAACCATTAAAACATGCTTACACTTTAGGCCTGTGGCTGTTATATTAAACTAAGTTTATTTAATGGGTTTTTATTTTATTTTGGCTTCTAAGTTTTATAGCCGCGTTTCTTCTAGCTCAACTTCCTTCCTTCACAGCGGCGCGCATTCGTTCCTCCCTGACCAAAACTGTGTGTGAGAGTCAGAGATCAGATCAATCTCTCTCTGTGTTGTAAAATACCGTGTTTACAGTGTGTGTCTAAATTGCTGTGTGTGTGAGAGATGTTTGATAATAAAATGTTGAAAGTACAATCCGCACGAGAGACGCTGTTGTGTGTGTGTGTCTCTCTGTGTGTGAGGCTGAGTGTGTGTGCGCGTGTGTGTGTGTGTGTCTCTCTGTGTGCCTGAGAGTGCGCGCTCTAAAACTGACTAAGCAAAGTACACTTTGAGCTTCAGACGCGTCCAAACGATCAAATACACACAAGCCAAAACGGCAAAGGCTTGGAGAGTATTCACTTAAACACATGTTATGTCATAAAGTGAACGAGAACAGTTGGGAGAAAATTGTGTGTCAATATTTTGTCTTAGTGACAGACTGGTGCTTCATTAATGTTAATCAAAGAACAAAATGCAAAGAGAAAATCACTCACAGCTCTTAATCTGAATAAAGTTATAGCTTTAAGCATTAATCTATCAATATATATAGTGAAAACTATGCAGTATTCATTTACATTTGATCACTTTAGTTTGGCCTTCTTGATTACTTTGGCCTCGTAGCTATTAACTTAGCAGACCACATTAATGTCTAGTAGACATCATGGAAACATCTTCCAGACTTTTTTTTTCTACACTGATTCATATTGGACAGATTTGTTTATGTAATGAAGATGCTCTATTTGTGCAGTGTTTAACTTTGTTTCTTTGTTCATGTTCTTAACTGTATCTTATGTATATAAAACACTAAAAATGCCTGCACACTGGTGCATTTACAAACATTATGTTTTATATTTATTTAATTAAATACTTATGTAACATTTCAGAATATAAAGCAATGTTAATTAAGCTGTTCTGTCTAATTGTCTCTCTGTGCTCATACTGTATTTTAATGCTGCCAATTCTCAATAAAAGTGTTTTACTTTATATATTTTACTGTGTGTGTGTGTATGTATGGGATGATATATAAATAGTGACTGAAACACAGCCCTTTAAGAATTGTATAACCAGCTAAGAAGCTAGTCTGCATATATATAATTTAATTGTGTGAGCCGTTGTCTGATGAAATAAATATATACACATATATAAACAAAGTACAGATTAGAATAAAGTGCTGTTATTTCGGCTATCGATAAGAGTAGTAATACCGTTAAAACCTTAACGATACCCATCCCTAATTAAAATACAGTATGAGCACAGACAGACCAGGTGTTTTTTTTCCTCTTTAAATACTTTTTTTCATAATGTTTAGTGAAATTATTTGGTAGTCTGAGGTGAGATAGGGGCACCAGCACCAGTTTTTTTATAGGTTTAAGGGGGGTTTGAGGAGCACTGCACTAGCACCTTCATTCAGACAGTAAAGCACTTACCCTAATCGCAATCATGTAGAGGGGCAAGTCTCAGAGATGTCTATTTGATGTCTGCCTTTACATATTCAAGAGGTATTTTTAAGAGTGTGGCCTGCTGGTTTAGCCAATGTCAAAGATCAAGAAGGACAAACTACAGGAGTTGACCATCCGAGGGGCATGTGACTG
>JAPDDN010000068.1:35000-59691 GCA_027422405.1 Ptychobarbus kaznakovi
ACACACACACACGCTATACACGTACACACACTATACACACACACACACACACGCGCACACACACACTATACACACACTAACACGCACGCTATACACACACACTATACACACACACACACGCTATACACATACAGTGGGTACGGAAAGTATTCAGACCCCCTTAAATGTTTCACTCTTTGTTATATTGCAGCCATTTGCTAAAATCATTTAAGTTCTTTTTTTTTCCTCATTAATGTACACACAGCACCCCATATTGACAGAAAAACACAGAATTGTTGACATTTTTGCAGATTTATTAAAAAAGAAAAACTGAAATATCACATGCTCCTAAGTATTCAGACCCTTTGCTGTGACACTCATATATTTAACTCAGGTGCTGTCCATTTCTTCTGATCATCCTTGAGATGGTTCTACACCTTCATTTGAGTCCAGCTGTGTTTGATTATACTGATTGGACTTGATTAGGAAAGCCACACACCTGTCTCTATACGACCTTACAGCTCACTGTGCATGTCAGAGCAAATGAGAATCATGAGGTCAAAGGAACTGCCTGAAGAGCTCAGAGACAGAATTGTGGCAAGGCACAGATCTGGCCAAGGTTACAATTTTTTTTTTGCTGCACTTAAGGTTCCAAAGAGCACAGTGGCCTCCATAATCCTTAAATGGAAGACGTTTGGGACGACCAGAACCCTTCCTAGAGCTGGCCGTCCGGCCAAACTGAGCTATCGGGGGAGAAGAGCCTTGGTGAGAGAGGTAAAGAAGAACCCAAAGATCACTGTGGCTGAGCTCCAGAGATGCATTCGGGAGATGGGAGAAAGTTGTAGAAAGTCAACCATCACTGCAGCCCTCCACCAGTCGGGGCTTTATGGCAGAGTGGCCCGACGGAAGCCTCTCCTCAGTGCAAGACACATGAAAGCCCGCATGGAGTTTGCTAAAAAACACAGAAGGACTCCAAGATGGTGACAAATAAGATTCTCTGGTCTGATGAGACCAAGATAGAACTTTTTGGCCTTAATTCTAAGCGGTATGTGTGGAGAAAACCAGGCACTGCTCATCACCTGTCCAATACAGTCCCAACAGTGAAGCATGGTGGTGGCAGCATCATGCTGTGGGGGTGTTTTTCAGCTGCAGGGACAGGACGACTGGTTGCAATCGAGGGAAAGATGAATGCGGCCAAGTACAGGGATATCCTGGACGAAAACCTTCTCCAGAGTGCTCAGGACCTCAGACTGGGCCGAAGGTTTACCTTCCAACAAGACAATGACCCTAAGCACACAGCTAAAATAACGAAGGAGTGGCTTCACAACAACTTCGTGACTGTTCTTGAATGGCCCAGCCAGAGCCCTGACTTAAACCCAATTGAGCATCTCTGGAGAGAACCTAAAAATAGCTGTCCACCAACGTTTACCATCCAACTTGACAGAACTGGAGAGGATCTGCAAGGAGGAATGGCAGAGGATCCCCAAATCCAGGTGTGAAAAACTTGTTGCATCTTTCCCAAAAAGACTCATGGCTGTATTAAATCAAAAGGGTGCTTCAACTAAATACTGAGCAAAGGGTCTGAATACTTAGGACCATGTGATATTTCAGTTTTTCTTTTTTAATAAATCTGCAAAAATGTCAACAATTCTGTGTTTTTCTGTCAATATGGGGTGCTGTGTGTACATTAATGAGGAAAAAAAATGAACTTAAATGATTTTAGCAAATGGCTGCAATATAACAAAGAGTGAAAAATTTAAGGGGGTCTGAATGCTTTCCGTACCCACTGTACACACACTATACACACACACACACACGCTATACACACACTATATACACACACACACACACACACACACGCACGTGCGCACACACTAACACACACTATACACACACACACATTGTACACTCACACACTACACACGCGCGCACACACACACTATACACACGCACACTGTATACTCACACACTATACACACACACACACACACACACACACTATACGCACACACTCTCTCTCTCTCACACACACTCACTCACACACACTTACACACACGCACGCTACACACACACACATGCACTCACGCACACTCACGCAGATTTTCCTCGGATGTTTTGAGTTTGTGGTTCAGAGCTGAGTTTCCTTCAGTACATGATGGCGTTTCACCTCATCCCGTTGCTCCGTGTGTGTTTGGCGCAGATGCTTGTGCGTTCTCGTACCGCTTCGCTCAGACTTGATTTCCTGCAGAAAGAGCCGCCGGGGTTCGTCTATTGTTTGAGAATCGCAGGCAGGGAATTTTCTTTTTTAAGCTCTTGTGGTCGACGAGCTGCAGCCAAGTTGGCAGATGCTGGAAACCCGAAGGCTGTATGAGCGCTGAGTGTCAGTAAGAGTAAAAACAGGCTTTATACCGCAGCAGGGTGTGTGCAAGAGTGTGTGTGCGAGAGTGTGTGTGTGTGTGTGTGTGTGTGTGTGTGTGTGTGTGTGTGTGTGTGTGTGTGTGCGTGCGTGCGTGCGTGTGTGTGTGTGTGTGTGTGTGTGTGTGTGTGTGTGTGTGTGTGTGTGAGAGGGTGTTTGTGTGTGCGCGAGAGTGTGTGTGTGGCGTATACGACAGCGTGTTCCAGTTCCTGCTAGTATCCAGCATCTTCACAGCATTGAAGAGAAGCCGACTAATATTACACAACCCCAACAACCTGATCAACTCTATGTGAAGGAGATGTGTTGCACTGCGTGAGGCAAATGGTGGTCACACCAGATACTGACCCCCCCCCCGGACCCCCCAATACAGTAAATCTGCACATTTTAGAGCGTCCTTTTATTGTGGCCAGCCTAAGGCACACCTGTGTAATAATCATGCTGTGAGCATATAATATCCCCATTTTAGTTTATTGTTCTGTTCTGATGAAGTGAACCAGCGTCCATGTCAACACTGCTATCATAGATGATCTGTGGGTCAGAGACCCGGACGGTCAGTGTCTGCTGATGAAAGGTTAAATGTCTCTGTGTGTCTGTCAGCGCCCACATCCTTCCTGCTGTTCAGTCAGAAGACGGCCATCAACCGCATGGTCATCGACGACCTGCAGAGCCCCGACATCATGCTGCCCATCCACAGCCTCCGAAACGTGCGCGCCATCGACTACGACCCGCTGGACCGCCAGCTGTACTGGATCGACTCCAAGCAGAACGCCATCCGCCGCGCGTACGAGGACGGGAACCAGGTACGCCTGCATCGTGACGCGGGATTAGCTTCCCCAATAAATCACGGTAGCGGTCCGTAACTAGGGTTGGGGGGGGGGGTCGTTAACGTTTCCTAGTTTCGATTTAGATGTCAAATATTTTGATTCTGTTGCAGCTGAATAATATTTAATAATAAGCAGCCTACAAGAGAAATGTGTGACTGTGGCTTTAACAACAAATACATCATTAAAAACAACTGCACTAATATCAATTTCACACCTTAAATTATTAAAGATAAGTACACTACAAAAATATGATTTTCTGACAACGGGGCACGAATAATAATCTCGTTTAGCATTTTAATTTAGATATTTTTCTTACACCATTAGCCGATGTTTTTGCTCGTTTGAAGCAAAAACTAACAAAATTGATTAATTTGTTCAGAAAACAAGAAATATGTTATGTTAGACATATGATTAAAATAAATACAATTTACATTACAGATCTAAATTTAACGGGAATCGGTCAGAAAGGAAATTATACAGAGTGAATATACAGTGGCATGCGAAAGTTGAATAATTTTGACAAAGTTGAATAATTTTAACAAAATTAGAGCTCATACAAAATTCATGTTATGTTTTATTTAGTACTGTCCTGAGTAAGATATTTTACATTTAGACATTAAAAAAATAGCTGAAATTACTAAAATAACCCCGTTCAAAAGTTGTGAACCCTTGGTTCTTCACACTGTGTGTGTGGTTGATCCACGACTGGTTTTATGTTTTGTGATGGTTGTTCATGAGTCCCTTGTTTGTCCCGAACAGTTAAACTGAGCTCTGTTCTTCAGAAAAATACTGCAGATTCTTTGGTTTTCCAGCATTTTTGTGTATTTGAACCCTTTCCAACAATGACTGTATGATTTTGAGATGCAGCTTTTCACACCGAGGACGACTGAGAGACTCACACGCAGATATTACAGAAGATTAATACACTCACTGATGCTCCAGAAGCAGAAACCATGCATTAAGAGCAATTTATCTTCATTTATTTGAAGATAAATTGTTCTTAATTTGTCTTCCGGGAAACATGCAAGTGTCTTCTGCTGCTTCCGAAGGGCAGGACTAAATTGGGAAAAAAAAAAATTATATTTCAACAAAATAACAATTTGGAAATGTTCATCCTGTTCAAAAGTTTTCACGCCCAAGTAAAAGATTCTCCAAGTGAATTTGAAGATCAGGGTAAATTGAACTTATTTTGTCTTCTGTGAAACATCTTCTGTAGCCTCTGAAGCGCAGTACTAAATGAAAAAAATATGATATTTAGGCAAAATAAGAAAAATCCGCATTCTGTTCAAAAATTTTCACTCCCTGTTTTACTTGGAACCGGGGCGTGAAAACTTTTGAACAGAATGAAGATGTCCAAATTGTTCTTATTTTGTTGAAATATCATTTTTTCCCCCCATTTAGTACTGCTTAATGCATGGCTTCTGCTTCTGGAACATCAGTGAGTGTATTAATCTTCTGTAATAGCTGCGTACGAGTCTCTCAGTCGTCCTCTGTGTGAAAAGCTGCATCTCAAAATCATAGTCATTGTTGGAAAGGGTCCAAATACACAATAATGCTGTAAAACCAAAGAATCTGCAGTATTTTTCTGAAGAACAGAGCTCAGTTTAACTGTTCGGGACAAACAAGGGACTCATGAACAACCATCACAAAACATAAAACCAGTCGTGGATCAACCACACACACGGTGTGAAGAACCAAGGGTTCACAAACTTTTGAACGCCACTGTAGGACTAAAAGAACCTCGCGTGACTCGTCTGACCGCGGTCCGGTTCCTCCTCAGAGCGAGACGGTGGTGTCCGGCGCCGTGGGCGGCCCAAACCTCGGCCTGCAGCCCTACGACCTCAGCATCGACGTCTACAGCCGCTTCATCTACTGGACCAGCGAAGTGACCAACGTCATCAACGTGACGCGCATGGACGGATCGCGGGTCGGCGTGGTGCTGCGCGGGGAACACGACAAACCCCGCGCCATCGTGGTCAATCCGGAGAGAGGGTGAGGTTACAGCAAGACAACACACACACTCTCACTCTCACTCGCACGCACACACACACAATCTCTGACATCCATACCAACACTCACACTCATACACACACACACTCACTCTGACAACCATAACACACACACACACACTCTCTCTCACACACACAAACACACACTCTGACATCCATACCAACACACACACACACTCACATACACACACACTCACTCTGACAACCATACCAACACACACACACTCTCTCTCACACACACAAGCACACACACTCTGACATCCATACCAACACAAACACACACTCTGACATCCATACCAACACACACACTCACACACACTCACACTCTCACACTCACACACTCACACACACACTCACACTCACACACACACACACACATTCTCTGACCAAAATTCAGTCTGTGCTCCATGCGTCACTGTTCTGTGACCTGTACCTATGTGTGACTGCAGAGGGCTTAAGATAATGCCTCGTTTGCATATTCAAGCACACCTGTAACCCAGCGCTGTGTGCGTATCTCCGCAGGTACATGTACTTCACCAATCTGCAGGAGCGCTCTCCGAAGATCGAGCGCGCCGCTCTGGACGGGACGGAGCGCGAGGTTCTGTTCTTCAGTAATCTGGGCAAACCGGTCGCTCTGGCCGTCGACAACGAGCTGGGAAAACTCTTCTGGGTCGACGCGGACCTGAGGCGCATCGAGAGCAGCGACCTGTCCGGTGAGGTCAAAGGTCACCGATTTAACCCCCCCCCCGGTCAAATGGGTCTCATTCAACTAAAGCCGAGAGCTGATAAAGCTCCACGCTGGTCACTTCCGTCCAATCAGTGGAGGAGGGGGGCGGGACCAATACCACACCGACCAATCATCCTCCTCGTACAACAACAACAACAGAGAAGCTAATGTTACTGGTTACCGCCTTTTTATATCCAGTAATATTCATCAAAATGAGACGCTAGTAATACGTTACTAATAATAATTCCTAATCATAGCAACCAAACGTGATACGCCTCAGGCCGAAGCGAAAGTTAATTAATGTCTGTACGATAGAATTTAGACGAAGTCTAATAAAAATAAGAAGCGCAAATTTAATCTAGAGTATTTTTTGCTTATTATTATGATTGCACCGAATCATCGAAGCTCAGCAGCAAAGACGTTGGTTAATAAAATAGGATTAAATACATTACATTTAATTCATTACTACAGGTTTGTGTCTGAATACTGAATCGGTTTAGTTAATTAATTAATGCATGTTAACTACATCGGATTTCTCTCAACATGACGATCAATTAATACGTGCGAATCAAAGTAACTGTTACTTTACTAGTAATCCGCGTTACTTGTAATGCGTTAAATATTTAGACGTTAATTGTATAGCTTTTGTTAATCGTATATCTTGTGTGGTTTGTTCCGAGATGGCCATGAAACCCGCGTTGACGTTAAAATGTGACTTCGTTAGTAAGTAACGCTCTGTCTGTCCTCCAGGAGCCAATCGTATCGTGATCGAGGACTCCAACATCCTGCAGCCGGTGGGGCTGACGGTGTTCGGGGACTTCTTGTACTGGATCGACCGGCAGCAGCAGATGATCGAGCGCATACATAAGGTCACGCACGAGGGACGCACCAAGATCCAGGCACGCATCGCCTCTCTGAGTGACATCCACGCCGTCCACGAGCTCCGCATGGACGAGTATGGTAAGCGTCTGTCGCCGGGCATCATGGGTAGTGCTTCGGCAGGTCATTTTGATAGAAGCACTACTACTTTTAGCAGCGCAAAAGGTCCTGGGTTCAATTCCCAGTGAACACGCATACTGACAAAAAAATGTATAACCTAAATGCTCTGTAAGTCGCTTTGGATAAAAGTATCTGCTAAATGATGAATGTAAATATATAAATATTATTAGGCTGCTGTCCCTTTAAGAGCTGATCCAATATAATGATACACGTCTGATTTCTATCTCTGCTGTTCTCCTTCACTGAAGACATAACTGTGTGTGTGTGTCTGTGTCTATCTGTGTGTGTGTCTGTGTGTGTGTGTCTGTGTGTGCGTGTGTGTCTCTGTGCGGGTGTGTGTGTGTGTGTGTGTGCGTGTGTGTGTCTGCGGGTGTGTGTGTGTGTGTGTGTGTGTGTGCAGATAAACACCCCTGCACGTCTGATAATGGCGGCTGCTCACACATCTGCATCGTGAAAGGAGATGGAACCACGCGCTGCTCGTGTCCCGTTCACCTGGTGCTGCTGCAGGACGAGCTCTCCTGCGGAGGTACATCACACACAGACACAGACACAGACACGCACGCACACACACACACACACACACACACACACACACACACACACTTCAGTCATCCTAGATACACTCCCTACTGAACTAAACCTGACTAGACTTCTCAATATCTTAAGTCATTTTACTTCAGTAAATGCATTTTGGTTCCATATTTTCAAATATTGTCCTCACAAACTATACGTCAATGGAAAGCTGATTTATAGACGATGCACACATCTCAACCTTAAGACTGGTTTCGTGTCCCTCAGAGCCGCCCACGTGTTCTCCGGAGCAGTTCTCGTGTGCGTCCGGCGAGGTGGACTGTATCCCGCAGGCCTGGCGCTGCGATGGCTTCGCCGAGTGTGACGACAGCAGCGACGAGCGCGACTGTCCCGTCTGCTCCGACGAGGAGTTCCAGTGTGACAGCAAGCAGTGCGTGGACCTTTCTCTGCGCTGCAACGGAGAAATCAACTGCCAGGACCGATCGGATGAGAACACGTGTGAAGGTAACGACCGCCAGCCCATCCTCAGTCTGTGAGCCACTTCCTGTCTGACTCACCCACACTTCCTGTCTGTCTCTGTAGTTCTCTGCCCCGTGGATCAGTTCAGCTGCGCTAACGGCCAGTGCATTGGGCGGCACAAGAAGTGTGATCACAACATGGACTGCATAGACAACTCTGACGAGATCGGCTGCTGTACGTGTCTTAATTCACTGATTACAGCTCTCGCAGCACGTCTTCAGTTCAGTTTCAGTGCAAACGTGAACACAAAACCAGTCATTGTTTACCTTTCGATCTGAAAGATTAATTAATGAGCTTCGTTAGGACAATATCTGAGGGTGCACAAAATCTAAACATTGAGAAAATCAATGTGCAAATTAATTCTTATGTTTACGGTATACACGGGACATGATCTTAATTAACATCCTAATGATTTATGGCATAAAATGATCATTTTGAGCCATACGGTGTATTATGAATGCTTCTTATGTGCTCCAGGGACACTAATATACTTAAATCAAGAGACATGAGATTAAAAGTGAAGTCTGTTTTTTTTTGAGAAGTTTAATAAATTAAAATTAATTTATGATTAAAATCAGAACAAAAATATGCCAATGAGGAATGAAAAATTATCCTTTTGGCCTATATTTGTTCTTGTTTGAAGTATAAACTAGTGATTAATCGCTTCCAAAATTAATGTTTGTTTACATAATATATATATATAAATATGTGTACTGTGTGTTTATTATGCATGTGTATATATTCAGAAAAATTTATATAGAATAGCTTTATTATTTATTTATTTGTAATATATTTTATATTAATATAAATATAAATGTTGAAAAAAAAAATTGTCATTATATATATATATACATAAGTATACACAGTGCACGCACATATAAAATATAAACTAAACATTTTAGTAAAATTTAAATTTTGTATAATTTCTCAGAAAATGTTATATGATAAACATCATTATTTTTGTGCGGTTTGATTTACATTAAAGCACTTTGTGTAGCGCATTATAATTATTCATCATGTGCTTTGTAATACATTATATCTCGTCGTAAATAATTAAAACTTTAATTTAATTAATGCAAAGTGTATTGAGAATTCTTCATGAGATCCTACAATACATTAATGCATTAACACTACTTTTATAATGTGTTTTATATATATATAAGGCTTTACGTGTTATAGTTATTTCCATATTTAATGCAAAACAATTTTTTTTTTAGTTTAGTCTTTTAATTTAAAAAAAATAAATAAATAAAAAAAAAATCTTCATTTTCTAGTATAAACGTGTGCGAATTCAAGATGCATACTTGACGAGAAAATTTTTATTAAGTCTTAAAGTATCATAATTTAAAACGAGCAGAAATAATCTTAATTCGAAGGTAACGAGAGTATTTTGATTGCACCACTAGCAGATATTTGTGCGAAGACTCGATATCTTACACTGCAAAATCGTTTAGTTCACTGAGTATTAGTGTTGTTTTCTAACGTCCTTGAATCAGAGGCATGTCCTGCACTGGTCTTGTTTTGCGCTGTTACTACGAGACGCTCTGGTTTCTTCCTCAGACGCCACAGAAGAGCCCTCGTCCTTTCCTCAGACCAACACCATCGGCTCCATCGTGGGTGTGGTGCTGGTTCTGTTCGTGGTGGGCGCCGTGTACTTCGTGTGCCAGCGTGTCTTGTGTCCTCAGATGAAGGACGACGGCGAGACCATGACCAATGACTTCGTGGTCCACGGGCCGCCTTCGGTGCCGCTGGGATACGTGCCTCACCCCGGCTCTCTGAGCGGTGAGCAGAAAACACTCCCTCTTCAATTAAAATGCATTTATTTCGCAAGACTTAACGAGAGAGCTCATTAATTACTCGCCCTGGTGTCGTTCCAAACCCACGATACAGATATATGTGATTAGCGCTCAGCAGAGCAACTTCGTTTTTTTCACATTTTTGATTTTTCGCGCACTAAAAATATTCGCAAACGTCACCCGAACTACGTTTCTGGACGTTATTTTTCCGAACCGACTGCTGATTATTAACGACAATTTTAAATTTGAATAAGTGACCCATTAAAAATACTAAAAATAATTTTCACGGATTAATTGTAAATGCGAGAAACGCTGCAAACAACAGAACATGAGGCTTCGCATGTTCATCATAGCTATCACATCACGCACCTGCCGAATAAATAGCCCTATACGGGAAATATATTTTAATCTTAAATAATAATAATTTAAGAAAAATGTGCCGATGCAGAGTTTCGGTTCACGCAAAACCATAAAAACTGTTTTTTTTCCTTATTTTACAAAAGCACAAGGTTTTGTTTGTATTGAGAATGTACACAAATAAAAGCTAACGTTTAATAATACTGATTATCTTCATGACTAAAATTGCTTCCACTGTTAGAAGGAGAGAAAAAAATCAAGTTCGTTATCATAATAAAAACGATTTAATAGTTTTATTAAATATTAACATTTAATATTCGCCAACATTGGTTTCGTTTAAGCCTTAATTAATCTGTTTTAATTAGTCGTTTATCTATAGATTCTTGCTTGTTTCATTCTTGGTTTTACTAAATAGCCTGAGGAGGAAGCTAAACTAGCCTAGCTATGTTTACAGTGTTTATTATACGTAATATTTGTAATTTGCGTTGGCCTGTTAATGAATGACATAATCAAATGCGACTTATAGCCGACTTTTTATTTTAATTTTTATTTATTTTTATCTTTCTCTAAAAAAAAAAAAACGTTTTTTTTTTACTACATGTAGCTTAAACGTTTTTTTAATACGTGTAGCTTAAACTTTTTTTAATACGCGTAGCTTAAACGTTTTTTTTAATACGAGTAGCTTAAACTTTTTTTTTAATATGAGTAGCTGAAATGTTTGTTTTAATACTCATAGCTTAAACGTTTTTTTTAATACGAGTAGCTTAAATTTATTTTTTTAATACGCGTAGCTTAAGCGTTTTTTTATACGCGTAGCTTAAATGTTTTTTTAATACGAGTAGCTTAAATGTTTTTTTAATACGAGTAGCTTAAAAGTTTTTTTTTTATACGAGTAGCTTAAACGTTTTTTTAATACGCGTAGCTTAAACGTTTTTTAATATGAGTAGCTTAAACATTTTTTTAATATGCGTAGCTTAAACGTTTTTTTTTTAATATGCGTAGCTTAAAGTTTTTTTAATACGCGTAGCTTAAACGTCTTTTTTAATACGCGTAGCTTAAACGTTTTTTTAATACGCGTAGCTTAAACGTTTTTTTTAATACGAGTAGCTTAAACGTTTTTTTAATACGAGTAGCTTAAACGTTTTTTTTAATACGAGTAGCTTAAACGTTTTTTTTAATACGAGTAGCTTAAACGTTTTTTAATACGAGTAGCTTAAACGTTTTTTTAATACGAGTAGCTTAAACGTTTTTTTAATACGAGTAGCTTAAACGTTTTTTTAATACGAGTAGCTTAAACATTTTTTTAATACGAGTAGCTTAAACGTTTTTTTTATACGAGTAGCTTAAACGTTTTTTTTATACGAGTAGCTTAAACGTTTTTTTTTTATACGCGTAGCTTAAGCGTTTTTTTAATACGCGTAGCTTAAACATTTTTTTTATACGAGTAGCTTAAACGTTTTTTTTATACGAGTAGCTTAAACGTTTTTTTTATACGAGTAGCTTAAACGTTTTTTTTAAATACGAGTAGCTTAAACGTTTTTTAATACGCGTAGCTTAAACGTTTTGTTAATACGAGTAGCTTAATTATTTTTTTTATACGCGTAGCTTAAGCGTTTTTTATACGCATAGCTTAAAAAAATTAATACGCGTAGCTTAAATGTTTTTTTAATATGAGTAGCTTAAATGTTTTTTTTAATATGAGTAGCTTAAATGTTTTTTTAATACGAGTAGCTTAAACGTTTTTTAAATACGCGTAGCTTAAACATTGTTTTTTAAATGTGTAGCTTAAACATTTTTTTTAATACGCGTAGCTTAAAGGTTTTTTTTTTAATACGCATAGCTTATTTTAACCATGCAGCAAACCTTTTAAAATATTACTGAAAAAATTAATAAATAAGTGACTTTACTTTACTGAACGACATGAGGGTGAGTAATTAATGAATTTTGGGGTGAGCTAAGAATGTGTAGCCGTGTGTGTTTCTGTCTCAGGCATGTGTCGTGGGAAGTCTGTCATCGGCTCGCTGAGCATCATGGGAGGCAGCAGCGGGCCGCCGTATGACCGCGCACATGTGACCGGAGCCTCGTCCAGCAGCTCGTCCAGCACCAAGGGCACATATTTCCCTCCGGTCAGTCTCACGCACGCTTGTCAGTGTAATACATGGAGCACTAAACCAGTCATAGCGGTCAATATTGTGCCATTGAGATGTATGCATCGTCTATAAATGAGCTTTCCATTGATAACCTAACCCTAACCCTAAGAGTGCAAAAAAATCTAAATATTGAGAAAATCACCTTTAAAGTTATGCAAATTAAGTCTTAGCAATGCATATCACTAATCAGAAATTAAGTTTATGGTTTATGTACTCGTATAATGTATCATTTTGACCAATTGTTGGCTATTGCTACAAATATAGCTGTGCTGCTTTTGACTGTGTTTGTGCTCCTGGGACGCATATTAATTATCGTTTTTAAAGTAATTGCACCGGCTCTTGTTTTCAGAGCAGTTTGCAATTTAAAAATGATCTACTAATGATTTGCTAATGATCTACTAATGATCTGCTAATGATCTGCTAATGATCTACTAATAATCTACCAATGATCTACTAATGATTTGCTAATGATCTACCAATGATTTGCTAATGATCTACTAATGATTTGCTAATGATCTACTAATGATTTGCTAATGATCTGCTAATGATCTACTAATGATCTGCGAATGATCTGCTAATGATCTACTGTTGATGAATTATGACAATGTTTGTATTCAAATGTGTTTTTAATAAGAAGCACATTTCATCATCTTCACGCTGCTGGAGAAGTAAAGAACTACATTTACACTGACATGTTCAAATTATGACAATAGAAGAAGACAAAAACTGCATTTCAAAATAAGAGCTCCCTGCATTTCAGGCTTGCTTGTAAAAAGAATGATTAAAACTTATCAGGATATTATTGGTATTTGCCTAATTTTAATCTTAAAATGTAATTATTGCAGTTAATAATGTCTGTTTGATTTAATAACTAACTGCATGATTTTTAATGTCATAGTCACCTCTAATAACCTGCTCATAAATATAACGTACAAACCGTAAAGCGCTATACAAATAAACTTGAATTTAATATTTGATGTAAAGGAAATTTAGTCATCAAAAATATTATGTAACACATTAAGAATATAGATTTAATTAATATCAGTGCCATAATCTGCTTGTTGCATGACTTTCAGCATTATTGCAAAATCCAGTATTGATAAACCTCAAATTATTATTTGAGATAATAGTACATTAATATTTTATTTGCTCAGGTCTTTAAAAACAAAATCGTAAATTTGAGCGTAAAAATCCTGTTATGATTTAATTTTCTCTCCCATGATTCCAGATTCTGAATCCTCCTCCGTCTCCCGCTACAGTGAGGTCGCAGTATACGCTGGAGTTCGGCTACTCGTCGAACAGCCCGTCGACGCACCGGTCGTACAGGTAATGGAGCACACGCGTCACACGGATGTCATGCTAACGCTAGTTTATGATTGAGTGTCTGACTCTGAGTGTTTTGCAGCAACAGGCCGTATAGCTACCGCCACTTCGCCCCTCCGACGACGCCCTGCAGCACTGATGTGTGCGACAGCGACTACACGCCGGGCCGAAGGGCTCCGCACGCATCCAGCGCCGTCGTCAAGGGCTACGCCAGCGACCTGAACTACGACTCGGAGCCGCTGCCGCCGCCGCCCACGCCGCGGAGCCAGTACCTGTCTGCAGAGGAGAACTGTGAGAGCTGCCCGCCATCGCCCTTTACCGAGCGCAGCTACTCGCACCACCTGTACCCACCGCCACCCTCGCCCTGCACGGACTCCTCCTGAGCCACGCCCACCAGCCACGCCCACTGCAGCGGAGGCCCTGCCCTGCACGGACTTATCCTGAGCCCTACTGCCACCAGCCCCGCCCACTGCAGCGGAAGCCCCGCATGGACTCATCCTGAGCCTCGCCCACTGCAGTGGAAGCCCCGCCCTGCATAGACTCATCCTGAGCCCTGCCCACTACAGCGGAAGCCCCGCCCTGCAAAGACTCATCCTGAGCCCCGCCCACTGCAGTGGAAGCCCTGGATGGACTCATCCTGAGCCACGCCCACTGCAGCGGGAGCCCCACCCTGCACAAACTCGCTCTGAGCCCCGCCCACCACAGCATAAGCCCCGCCCACTACAGCGGAAGCCCCGCCTTGTACGGACTCACCCTGAGCCCCACCCACCACCACGTAAGCCCCGCCCTACACAGACTTGTCCTAAGCCCCGCCCACCGCTGCATTAGTCACGCCCACTGGTGCGTACACTTAAAAATGATTTTCTTAGCATTTTTGTCTTGTTTTCTATAAATATAAATAGTATAAATATCTAAATGCATTTACTCGACAAGTAACACGACACGACACGAAAGAAAAGTAGCACAATTTTGTTAGTTTTTGCTTAAAACAAGCAACAATATCTGCCATGGGGGTAAGAAAAATTAATTCAAATTATAAACAAGAAAATATTTCTTGCAAAACTACATTTTGATATGTTTAAAGCCACTTGGAAATTCATCTTGATTCAAGGATTTTTTAGATGTTTACACTAGA
The DNA here is from genome assembly GCA_027422405.1 of Ptychobarbus kaznakovi. NCBI lineage: Eukaryota > Metazoa > Chordata > Actinopteri > Cypriniformes > Cyprinidae > Ptychobarbus > Ptychobarbus kaznakovi. The sequence continues at coordinate 49,766 of JAPDDN010000068.1, forward strand.
AAACAAGACAAAAATACCCACCCACTAAGCCCCGCCCACGGCGTGATGACTCTGGGCGTTTGTCTTGGGTCTGGCGGCTCTCTGTACATTTTAAAAGAACAAGAAAACATATTTATATATTTTCTATACAGTGTTTATTGGTTATGCCATAGAGCTTTGTATTAAAATAAATTTGTAATTTTTTTTTAAAGAGAACATTTTATTAAATCCACACAGACGTCATACGTTGCCTTAATCCAGGAGTTTATAATCCAGCGTGTTCATGCCAAATAGATGAGCGGCCGTCGCCCCCTGCAGGCTCGGAGCAGCAGCACACTGGGACCCAAAACTCAACAACACTCCTGTTTTTCTACTGTTTTTGTATTGAGACGTCACGATGCGGCGCGACAGGAAGTGATGCGATCCGCTTCCTGCGCGGCTCTCGGTCACGGACCGGTTTTTACCAGACGCTTGCAATCATTTTTCACTCTTTTTAAATCTGTGCCCACAAAAGGTCAATTATTTTTGTACCACATACTGTAGATACTGTATTTATAAGCTATAAAGAAGAATCATCTTCATCATCGTCATCATCATCATCCTTGTTGTCCTGTTACACCCCGCCGGTGAGAGAGTGTGTGTGTGTGTGTGTGTGTGTGTGTGTTTGAGTGTGTTTAAGGACTCTTGAAGTTCCTCTAGTGTCTCCAGCTGTTTAGTTTCCCATAATGCATCTGCTTCTGTGTTTGTAGCACTTCTTCTTGAGCTTTTATAAAGGGAAACTCACCAGCATGAACGTCCTGTATTACCCAGCATGCATCAGGGCATGTTGGTTTGTGTCACATGCTGCCTTCAGATCGTCCTCATGTTCACGTCAGCAGCTTCGGTACAATCATCCCAAACCTCCCTTTAATGGCCTGATCTGCTGCAAGGGCTTCTGGGTAACGCCTTGTTTTAGTTCCTTTATTATTCTGCTCACACCAGTGTTTCCGCTCTTAACTGACCTTACTGGACCGGTGTGTGTGTGTGTGTGTGTGTGTGTGTGTGTGAGAGAGAGAGAGAGAGAGAAGTGTGTGTGTGTGTGTGTGTGTGTGTGAGAGAGAGAGTGTTTGTGTGTGTGTGTGTGTGCGAGAGTGTGAGCGAGAGAGAGTGTGAGAGAGTGTGCGCGCGTGTGTGTGTGAGAGAGTGTGTGTGTGTGAGAGAGAGAGTGTGTGTGTGTGTGTGTGTGTGTGTGTGTTTGAGAGAGAGAGAGAGTGTGTGTGTGTGTGTGTGAGAGGTCACGGGTCTGGAGTGTTGCTGGTATTATGGGTAAGATGTCTAAAGCACTGAAAGAGTGATCCGCTTAATTCGCTACAGAATCGCTTTCAATGCTTCACTTTAGTTCCGGGTCATTATTGGTGGTTTAGTGTGGTTTCCCATGATGCTTTGCAAGACTGTGTTCACAGGTGACCAACATTTGGTCTCAGATCAGTTTTAAATCTCCACGACTGGTTTGTAAACACTGTATAAGACCGTATGTGTACAGCGCATTCAGCCGCTGTAACCAATGAAACCAGCGCTTTAATAAAACTGAGTCACTATTAATATCTTCTGGTGGTGTTTATGCAGCGGGGGTCGTGTCCCATTCATTTCCTTCATAAGGGAGTTTATTTGTAATGTTAGCTTATAAATCTTTAACGATAGCTGCTGTGAGCCGCGAGGTTGTTAATTAATGGTTTATGCTCTTGTTGAAGCTTGCTTAATTGTCAAAATCATGTTTAACAGCGATCTTGTTTTGGAAAAACTACATTACCCACGATTCAGCAGAGAACGCGTGACGCGTCACTTCCGCCTGTTGGACGCAAACATTAAGCGCGTGTACAGCGGCAGCGCTTTATACTTTAATTATTAAAACACGAAGCTGTAAAATACAGTAGTGTGTAAATTAATATTGATACATGCACGGAATAAAGCTGTGAAATACACACATTGCGCTCTAAAGTTTGTAAAAATGAATGTTTTTGAGTAGCATCTGCCTGCTTCAGGGTTTTCTCTCAATATTAAGAAGCGTGTACTGTTATCCAGATAGCTCTATTATTACATTTCATAGTCAAATACTACACTTTTAGGAATAATATTCACTCATAACTTCCATAATGTGTAAAGCCTTGATCACCTGATCCAAAATACTCTGACGTCACTATAATATTGCCGAATTTATTAAGTTATTTAGTCAGGTTACTAATTGACAAAATCAATTAGTCTAAATTCAATTTCAGTAATAGAGTAGCTACGAGTGCTTTTAAATCTAAATTGTTCCATGATTATAATAAATACAAAGTGCCTGTAAACCTGTGGGAAAGCCTTCTCCAAATACCTAAAATGGCCGCCTAAAGTCAAAGAAACGCATTTCAAGATTAATTACTGATGAATCTCTACAACACTTGTTTTTACCTGCATTTAAACTATTCTGTTTCTCGCTGAGATTACTTAAAAAAATTCCCTGCCCCGAAAATGTCATTGGACATGTCCAAGTTTCTTGTATTGTGGACCCCTTCAGGTTTTATATTCTGCTGTTAGTTTAACTCGAAGGATATTAAGTGAACCTCTGGCCATATATTCATGCTTTATTGTGCCTCGGGTTAGGGTTATAATGTGTTTATGATCACTAAATTCAAGATATAGACGGTTTGATCGGACCAAAGGTAACTTCCGGTCTGTGTTTGTATATCGGGCTGTTAGCGGCTCCGGCTACAAACACAGTTAAAGTGATGAGTAATGAAGCTGGGCTTAGGTTGGTTAGGTTATTTATTAAAATGAGTTTATTATTTTTCTCAAAACACACACATGCTCTCTCTGTCTCTCTCACACACAGGAACAGATGTACACGAGTGTGTTCTGGCTGTAATGCCGTGAAGTCCATCCGAATGCAGGCTCTGTAAACCGCTTTATTCCACATCCATCGCGTCTGTGTGGCTCTTCGCTGCTCTTCTGCTGTTCTTGGGTTTCTCTGCAGCAGGAGCAGCGAGTGTGTTCTTCTGCGTCTCCGCTGTGAAGAGAAGCAGTGAGTGTGTGTGAGAGAGAGAGTGTGTGTGTCTGTGTATGTGCGTGCATGTCTTTATGTCTGTCTTAGGGATGCACCGAATATTCGGCCACCGAACATTTTCGGCCGAAAATGGCCCAAAAGGGCATTTTCGGTTTTCGGCCGAAAGACTTTTATCACCGAAACAATACGGCCGAAATGTTGTGATGACGCAAACAGAAACCGCGACCTGCACATCTGAAGCAACATGTCTGCGGTGTGGACGTATATCTGAGAGAGACCCACGGACAGCGATTTGCAAAACATGTAATGCCGAAATTTCAAGAGGGGGTGCATCTGCAAAGACTTTCTCCACGTCGGGTTTAATTTATCACCTGAAATCCAAACATTCCGATCACTACGCTGAATATGAGAGGAACGCGACACAGAAAAGGAAAACGCCTCCGAGCACGCCCACTCCGTCTGTGGCGGACGCTTTTGAAAAGGCGAGGAAGTTTCCCAGTGACATATGGGCGATGGCAGTCTTTGTTTTGATACACTATTATGTTGAAGGACTACAGAGAAAATATTGTTGTATCTTTAAGCAGTTGCACTTGTTCTGAATGCACTTTCTTGTAGTAGTCCTACAGAGAAAAAATTAAAATGCCCTTGACCTAAATGCACTTTGTTTTTATGAGAGAACATTTAATTTTACAACCTTTCAGCAGGCCAGTAGGCCTGTACATTATTATTTAATGTACACATGAGTGGGGTCAAGTTAAACATTTTAGTTTGAATTTTATTTTATACTGTGCATTGTTGCAATGTGCTAAATAAATATTTTCATAATTTGTAATTGATTTATTCTTTGAAACTTTAATATTAATTTATGCAATTGCAATGCCTTGATTTTAGTAAAGTTAGTACACAGTCATAGCCATAAATGCAATGGTACTAATAATTGGCATAATTTCTTTCGGTGTTTCGGTTTTCGGCCTTGGTTTCCTCTTTTTCGGTTTTCGGTTTCGGCCAAGAATTTTCATTTCGGTGCATCCCTGTCTGTATGTATGTGTGTGTATAATCAGGATGGCTCTCTGGGGGAGTGTGTGTGTGTATGGCTCTCTGGGGGAGTGTGTGTGTGTGTGTGTGACTCTCTGGAGGGCGTGCGTGTGTGTGTGTACGGCTCTCTGGAGGGCGTGCGTGTGTGTACGGCTCTCTGGAGGGCGTGCGTGTGTGTACGGCTCTCTGGGGGGAGTGCGTGTGTGTGTGTGTGAGTGACTCTCTGGAGGGCGTGCGTGTGTGTGTGTACGGCTCTCTGGGGGTGTGTGTGTGTGTGTGTGTGTGTGTGTACGGCTCTCTGGGGGAGTGTGTGTGTACGGCTCTCTGGGGGAGTGTGTGGGTGACTCTGACGCAGTGCACGTACCGTCCTCGCAGCTCTTCTCTCGCTCCATGTGCTGCAGCTGCTTGATCAGCTTCCTCCTCTTCTTCCCCGACAGCGTGATGTTGGCTCTGGAGCTGGAGCTGTCAGACGGAGAGCAGACAGAGCGTTTAGAGCATTCAACAACCCCCCCCCCCCCCCCAGACGCTGCCGGAGCGACGCCCACCTCCTCTTCTTCAGGTGGTGCTTGGTGATGATGTCCCTGTCCACCACGGCTCCTACGATCCGCTTCTTCTTCCTCTTCTCTTGACTCAGAACCCTGCGTCTCTTGAACATATTCTTGGCCAGTTCCTGCAGATTCACCAGACATTGTGCTGCATTAGTCACAAAACCTCTCATGTGTGCTCAATACAGCCTCGTAGAGTTCATTAGAGCCGGTTTAATTCTAATCATCTGTGTAATAGCACATAACAGAGCTGAGAACGGAACACGTGCTTCTATGACGCATTCAAACCAGCAGACGTAAACATCAGATAAACACACTCTTCTTAGAAAAAGCGAGTGATTTGGTGCAGAAACTCACAGTTTTGGGTCTGTTTATATTCGCTCCTGGTCCCATGCTGCCGCTGCTGCCGTGTCTGTGAAACCGGAAACGCGCGTCAGAGAGCAGGACATAATAAAAGTCCCTGAACTCAGACAAATGTAAAGGGCGTTAGTATAACCAGTTATAAGTCTGATTGATTTTTACTACAATAATTACTCCAACACATAATATGCTGCTACGTGACGTAATCAAACTATGAAGCTTCTCAAACTTTCATATTTAAACAGTCTGTAACATATAATCGAATTATGTCCGAGTATTAGTCCGTAATTTTTTTTGGTTCAATATTTACAGATTTGATATAAGTACAACATGAACCCATGTTCCAAACCGTGTTTTCGGCTTGTCCTGAATCACTACGCCACTCTTATAATACGTGTTTATATTCGCACTACTTTAGACTTTAGCTGCGTGATTCGTCTTTTACATAAACAGAGAAAAGTAGATCCGGCTACATTGTTCTTCCGCGAGACGCACGCACTTCTGGTTATTAACCGCTACAGCGCCAAACGTTTAATTATTAACGTTAATCATACCGACCCTCGCTCTTTTGTTCATTTGTTTTGATATATTCACACATACATACATGTTTTTAGACTGTAACACTATCGTTGATGTTGTTTAATTCAACACGGATCTGGTATAAATAAAGAGTTTATCCCAATAAATAACTCCTTTAGGTGCTTATAAGAGGATTTTAGGAACTAATTACATATTTGATTAATTTGAGAGATACTTAAATCATGTCTGCTATGACCTTTTATATTTTATTAACTGGGAAGGAACATGTTTGATAAATAAAGTGATCTTTGATCAATCATATAGAACTACAATTGAACAGAAAGGGTTTCTAGCGAGACGAGTCAATAAATAAATAATTAAATAACAATAAAAATGAATAAATTGAATGCTTTACACTCTGTTTTACAAGCTACAACTCTCTCTATATATCAAAATTCCATTGTCTCTATTTTCTCAAAGGTGTTTGAAGCGGATTCGCGGAACTTTTATTTTGAATCTTCTCGACCGGATATGACGTGGCGCACGCAGCGACGCTCTAACAAGGTTCCCGATGGAGGAAGAGAAGCGCGCAGAAATGGCGAACACAGGTAATTAAGAGCTGTTTTTTGTGTCCTCGAGACTGTGCGTTCAGCGGTGTGGTATCAGATGAGTGTTACTCGTTCACAGAGCCGCAGAACGGCAGTGTTCTGGTGATTCTGCGCAGATTCCGCGGCTGGAGTTTGATTGATGCGAGTCATTGTTGCGCAGAAAACACGCAGACACTCGAACACGGCGCGTGTAGCGACAGAAGCGTGTGCGCGCGAGGAATATCCGCGGTTTAGTCTACACGTGCAGATGCGCGCGCTACACTCCAGTCACGTGAACATGTTTACATTTACTCATTATTCAAAGCTGCTATCTAACCCAACACGAGCGATAATAATAATATACAAGTAACACGTAGCAAGGTTTATGTGTGTCAAGAAATCATCATTTATATATTCTTACAATCAAACCCGCTTTACAGTTACTGTGTGTGTGTGTGTGTGTGTGCGTGTGTGCGCGTGCGTGAGTGTGTGTGTGTGTGTGTGTGTGTGTGTGTGAGTGCGCGCGCGCGTGTGTGTGTGTGCATGCGCGCTTGTGTGTGTGTGTGTGTGTGTGTGCGCGCTGTGTGTGTGTGTGAGTGCATGCGCGCTTGTGTGTGTGTGTGAGTGCATGCGGGCTTGTGCTTGTGTGTGTGTGAGTGCATGCGGGCTTGTGTGTGTGTGTGTGTGTGCGCGCGCTAGTGTGTGCGGAGTGTGTGTGCGCGTGTGTGAGAGTGAGTGAAGCGCGGATGAACTATAACGTCACCCGAACCCGCAGCTTCAAATAAATTAACCGCCTAAACAAAGTTGAGCGCTGGGCATGATATGATCTCTAACAAATGTTTCTTTGACTTTATTTGTGATTGCGCACTACACACTCTCACACACTACTGTGTGTACATAACCACACAAAACACTCAGTAATATATGTCTGCTAAATGCGTAAATGTAAATGTTTGTTTACATGCTCATGCACTACACATCACCTTACACTGTTCCCCTGCCAGCTGCTTGAATGTTTCTCTTTCTGCACATGTACAGTATTTGTGAGGCATTTGCACAGTTTGTATTTTTTGTTTATGTATAACCACTTTTATATATCGCATATGTATAGTCAAATCGGACAGTAGGTCCGTCGTGTATAGCTTTATACTGTTTTACTTCATTGTTGTATGACTGTGTTCATGTAGCACCGTGGTCCTGTGAGGCACTTCGTTCCACTGTGTGTGTGTGTGTGTGTGTGTGTGTGTGTGTGTGGTGTGTGTGTGTGGTGTGATGCGCGGGTCGGGTGTGTGTGTGTGTGTGTGTGATGTGCGGGTCGGGTGTGTGCGCGCGTGTTTGTGAGAGAGAGAGTGATGCGCGCGCGGGTGAGTGTGCGCACACGCGTGTGTGTGTGTGTAAGCGCGCGTGTGTGTGCGCGCACGTGTGTGTGCTTAAATACTAATAATAATGTATTAATGAAATATGAATAAGTGCTGCAGATGTGAGCGTCTAATACCTCAGCAGCAGCCAGTCACGTGTTCTCACATCTGCAGCGCTTATTCTCATCTTTAACATTAGATATTTCATATTCTCGGATCATAATTAATGCTGAAGATTGATTCAGTATTAGACTACTTTTAATGAAAGAAAATCCCACACACAACATCAGAACAAGTAGCTTATATTAATCATAACACGTTTATTAACTGACTGAATAACACATATACACACCAGGAGCGTAGCCAGAAAGGAGACTCTGGGTGTGCATCAGAAAAACTGGGTGTGCCACATTTATTGTCAGATTAATGCGCAAAAAAAAATAAGCATGCTTATTGGGTATTAATATGTTAGTTTAACCATTTCGTTCATGTGCATACTATCCATACTAAATTCTATGTGATAGTGGTAATTTTCAATACTATTTAGGGCAGATAGGGTAGATCAGTGGTTTTCAATCCTGGTCCTCGGGACCCACTGCTCTGCACATTTTGTATGTCTTATTTAAACACCTGATTCAGATCACCAGTTCGTTAGGAGAGAGATCCATGAACTGACTTGAGTGTGTCAGATAAGGGAGACATACAAAATGTGCAGAGCAGTGGGTCCACAGGACCAGGATTGAAAACCACTGGGGTAGATAGTATGCACATTGGGACGCAGGGCTGGTGTTGTGCCGAAATCGGTGACCTAGCGAAAACTGTGACCAGGGATCGCTGTTCAGCAAATGTTCGTGCGGAAGTGCGCACGTTAGATCAGACGCTGAAGCCGAATGATCAGGAGACGAGCGGACCGGTGCTGTAAAAGATGTATAATTTCTTAAGACTAAAGAAAACAAGCAACTAACTAGATATTGTCACGAGCGTCGCTAAATGCTTATAGAAAAGAAATGAAACATTAATGCTCCTGCTGTTGTGTTAGTCTACTACTAAGAATGGTTTCCTTGTGAGATGTTTTAGTGCTTGTATAGCATCCTGATTATAGGCTATCTATAAAAACAATGGGCCTCGTTTACAAAACGAAGGTACGACAGAAAAGTGGGCGTACGGTCGTTTCAACGCAAAGTTGGAATTTATCAATATGGACATGAGCGGTGGCTACCCTCATATCTCATGTCTGATCTCAGCTCATGTACACAAGTTATTTTAGCCTGAACTTGCGCGCAGCAAAAATAATATTGTGGTAGAACTGTAGAATCACACCATTTTGTTCATTTACACTGAAAGTATATTAGTCGATCACTGACTAGTAAGATTAGAATGTATTAGATTTTTTTGCTTTTTTGTATTTTTTTTTTATTCCGGGCTTTTGCTTTATAGGCGCGAATAGCAGCGTAACAGACCATGAAGATTCACACATCGTCGCATCACGCACCTGCAGCGCTTCTGTGAAAGAAGAAAAAACAGACTAATTTACGTAGTCGGAATGAAAAGGTGCATTTCTTTATATTAAAGTCAGCGTCGCATTCTGCAACTTTATCTTTATCAGCCGACACTGACTGAGAAGAAATCACTATTTATTAACGAATAATTAAAATGTTTTCTTTGCCTTTCCCCCAACATTATAATCATTAGCCTACTGTTGCCGTTGCAAGATTTAAAACATGCGCTTGGGCGCGGAATAGGCTATACCCTATATTAAAGGATGGTTAGTAGCCTAAGTTATTATATTAATCAATTTTACGTGTGACTATGAAATCTTTAGTCGGGGACAGCCTTCTTGGCACAAGGAACCGATCCATTTTTTAAATAAAATGCTGACAATTCGAAAAGTGCCCTGCTAATCACGTCACGTTATATTGCAATGCACGAGTTATGAATGGCGTAATAGTCAAATGTTTTTAATTTATTTCGTTTCTTATGGGTGCAATGGCGGTGCTTTGGTCTTTCTTGTGGGTGCTGAAGCATCTGCTAGCCCTCCTTTGCGCTGCCCATGTTTATTACGATAAAAAATAATAATTCTGCATCTGTTTTTAGGTGGCTACGCCTGATACACACGCTGTAACAAAAATAGTGTTTGGATTACCCCTTACTTCAAACTAATGCTTGTTGGCTCATTATTGTTATTAATAATAATAATAATAAAGGCTGTAGCCTACAATTCACTTAGGCCTGTGTTAAACTTTTAACTTTTATTAACAATATGAATAAGGGAAATATGTTTTATCTGCATTATAACACAAATAAATAAACAGTCTTTGGATTTCTTTAAAACATCGTAGTTTGGGGTTCATTATTAGCATATTAATTAAAACACATCAGCCATAAAATATACAATGGCAAATTTGCATATTAAACATCTAACTTTTTTAGTTGCTGTTAGTTTAATTTAGTTTTATTTTTTCAGTTATTTTGAAAAAAAATTGCCTTTATTTTCGTCAAATAAAGTTATTAAAATGACATA